>OW386167.1:38200750-38438691 GCA_936431705.1 Cheilosia pagana
TACGTATAGTCAATCCTCTCGAGCTCCTTCGTTTTAGCACCGCAATAGCGGAACGGGACAAGAGAGAGAAGCTAAGCCATTAAGCTTCTGGACCTGTTACGTAGCATTCCTCCATAGTTTTAAGCTAGATATAAGTTAGATAGGCTTAGCTTAGGGCTGTCAGGCCAATCGTTGAGATTGCTCCCCACCTAGATTCAGGATTTTTTTAATTTCTTGAAGAGTAAAAAACAAAACAAATTGTTAAAAGATATATTTAAGGCCGAAAGGCAATCATATTCAGGATGATGGTAAGCTAAGAGTGTAAGTAATGTGAGTTTACTTAAGTTTAATGAGAGGCACAATGAAAATGAATTTAAAATGAAAAAAAGAGTCATTGCCTGCGATCCGACCGGAGCAGGTTCGAGCCCCCGGGGGATGTTAATACTCATCTACGCCAAACCTAAAAACAAACGAATAATATCAGAATTTTTCCCCCTCTAACCAAAAAATGGGTTTCTGCTTGGAGTACAATGGACCGGAATTGGTATGAGTGCTCCAGGATTTGGAATCTTTTTTTTTGCAAAAAAAACAAGAAGCAGCGAACAAAGGGCTATGAAGAAGGTCAAGCTTTAATTTTATCATCGAGAAACGCTGTCAGCTTTATCGGGGATAATCCTTCCCCCGAAATGTTTTCTATTCAGCAATCTGATTTTCATTGTTCACAAGGGAAACATTTTCATTGGAATTTATTCGAGGTACCCCTGCATAACAGGACGTTTATCATCCCAGTCGTTCTGAATGATGTATACGTATTGTACGCGCTCTTAGTTGCGGACAACTTGTTGTGTTGAGCTATCTGCAAAGGTATCACACCGCGACTGTGTGATACCTTTCTACAATAGAATCTCAGTTGAACTGAGTGCCTCATTTTCATAGAAGTTTTGTTTGAATTTTTTATCAGAACTAGACTGGAATTCTATTGGTGGTTAAAATTTGACTGGGATAGAATTTCTCATGTCAGCCTGCATTAGTTCAAATTTCAGACTTTAGAGCATCAGCTTGTGAAGTTACGCATCTTACCTATTTCCTCTTTCAGTTTGACTGTTTCTTGAAATGCCAACTAAACAAACAAAAAATCCCCTTCAGATTAATGTTACTCAACAAAGAACTGCAAACCACCCAAAAGGACACAATACACATCTTCCAATAATGACAAACTCAGTGTCACTCTAATCTTGATAGACTTTATGCTAATCGCAAGCGAGACATCATCATTCATCATTTTTCCATACACGCCATATCATTTATTATTATTCATTGATTTACATGGCAACATTATTCACCGAGAATCCTCGTTTGTCCTATTTGCAGTCATGTCATTATTATTATGTTAATCCAATGCAAATGCTAGGGGCCAGCGTAAAATAAACAAAATTATTTTCACAAATCAGACAAGGACGGCTGATTAACATGTCTTACTGCGCGTCTAAATATAATCCACGCGCGAGTAATAACCCAGCGCTGAGCATGAGCAAGGACATATATTCAGCATTAGCAGCCTAATGACATACCGTCACCATATGGGCGAGCAACAAATGGCAATAAACTCAACCGAGCGTGTTTTATAATAAACCAGTAACTGTGGCGTATACGTACTATTTTTGTGTGCATTTTTTTATTTATTTTCTTTATGATCCACCGGCTGTTGTTGTTGTTCTTGGCAACAGTGGAGAGAAGAGGAAATCAAAAGAAATGTTTTCCCATCGAAATGTCAACATGGAAGAAAATTAACTTTCCCTGCGAGAGGAGGGTATATGGAATACACACACACACACACGAGGTATACTTACATTTCGACACGTTCGACTTTGATGCCCCAAGCATCGGTTGCCTCGTCCAGTTGAACCTGTGTGTTATAGAGCAAAAATAAACAAAAGCGATTTAGTCGAGTGCTTCTCAAGGACATTCGGTTTTGTTACCACATAAGCAACCATATACTCACTTGCATAGTGCCAGAAATTGTCATCCTCTCGCTGAGTATCTCATGCAAATGTCGCGTCCCCATTGTATTGCGTAGCGTTGTCTGTGCCAAGAGTCGCGTCGAGTGGTGTGCATTCTCTACATTGGCTATAGAAACGGTAGCATTTGACACACGATAATAAACTACAGCATCTACTGACACGGTGACGCTATCCTTTGTCAAGACCTGTAAGTGTTTGGAGGGGCGACAGAGAACAAAAACAATAATGAGAATAATATATACTTTGTTCGAATGTGGGTAGGGAAGAAATTCATTTGTAGGTCCCCTTGAAAGCAAAGGAGTAATTAGAGGATGAAAGGAGGAAGTGTGCGCTCTAAGACCTAGTACTTAGTATTTGCTAGAGTTGTCCTTTTGCTAGTTGTTTTATGGGATCAAGAAATGAATGCGCGTATGTAGAGCACTGAAGCATGTCTCCTTTCGCAGTTACCAGACATTATTTTCTCACAAAGTTATAGCTGAGCAGGTGAGCACTTGACACCATCACGAGTGTGTGGTTTCGCATACTTAACTCATTAGGGCTGGGTTTTTGATAAAAGAGTCGGTGTCGGCTGCAATTAACCAGGATGGAAAAGGACAGCAGATATTAGGGTTACAGTGTCATTAGTAAAAGAACCCGACCAGGGGATGGATACACCCCTGTCAAACAGTTTGGAGGATGGGTTATCATTTCGCACACCCCTCGTCCCTTAAGTGAGATTTAAATAGACGCCACTGGCACATATTTTGGTGTTTAGGCACGTTTTACCTTCGAGCATCTTCCCTACTTAATTTTGTATAGTAAGTCTTTGAAAAGCAAATGTGATTCAGCTTACCACTGAGGCAGAAATGCACTGAATATTTTCACTCCTAACATCCTGATTTCTTATCAAATCTGTAAAAGAATATTTGTGGTAAGGTAGAGTACATCGAATATTGTAAGCCTGGGCGGTTTTTTTTGCATTACCAGAAGCTCTACGACAAAAATATTGACACTTTCCGTCATCAGACAAGTCTTGCAAAAACTCCAAACGGGAAACAAGGAAGTTTGTGACAAGACTGGTCTGACCTTTGACGAGGAAAGAACACGTATAACTTGTGGATACCAATAACAGCATATCTGCAACATTTTAGTCTTTTGGAGGTTCTGAAAAAGCGGAGCGACTTTGAATTTTGCCCGCAATGGAGTCATATATCTTAGAATATTCTGTTTATGATATGATAGATTGATCGATTGATATATATTGATTTCAAGGTTGCCTTCGATTGCGGTTATAGAGATGAGCTGTACAGAGTTATGTCTAGTAACTTATTGGTAAGTACTAATGTTGGATTTTAGAAAATTTTCGAATTTATTATATTGGGACATCGCATTTTTAGAAAGTCCTGACCAAGGGTGAATGAGTTGGCTGAAGAGGCTTGTTATTCCCAGAATATCCCGGAATGCAAAACCATCAAAAGTTAAGTAAATTCCACTCCTATGGGCTTGATTCCATACATACTCTTTCGGTATTCCTAAATTGAAGATGGTAGCGACTTCGTACTACCTGAGCCCTCACATAATGCACCAATACCAGATTTTCTAAAATTTTCTCCAACTATACGCATGTCGACGAAAAGGAAGCAATGTTGCAGTGGCTCTCGGTGAGCGAAACTCTTAGGCCATAAGTCAACCCATTGTGCATCAAAAGGAAGCAAGATCGAAATAAAAACGCGACGCACGATTACCACAAGTCCATGCGCAAATCTTTTCCCAATGAGGGACACCTCTGAACAGAATGAGTCGGCCGATTGCGATGAAATAAAAACAAGTTTTGCCACTATGTTAAGCTTTATCTTTTTGTAAGACCCTGATACGGACTGGGTGGGTGGTTTCAAAGTGATGTGTGTACAAATTCACATTCAGACAGACGGAGTTTTTAATTATTTATTTATTACATTGCTTATAGGATAAGGGATTCATGAGCCGTTTTAAAATTCGCAGCCTTTACCACTTTTAACCTCTTTAAGATCTAAAGTATATCCGAACTCTGGCTCAACTTCATAATCTAATTGTACGAAAAAGTGTGTCAAACTTTTCCACCTTTTGCCACCTTGCTTCAATTTCGCCATTGAGTTTAATCATTTTGCCACGTGGCTCTGGGTGCATATATTTTTCAATTTTCATTTGCCTTCGCCCCAAAGGCATAATATGTAGACAAACACATTTTAACATTCCATCACAAGCAAGGAAAGTAAACGAGGCATTTTGTTCACTCATGCGGATGTGCAGATTAATCGCAGCCACAGATTTGATATTAAATACAGTCCCGGCCCTCTGCCGTGAGTCGTGAACGAATTATGTTATCAAAAACGTGACTGAACTTTAGAGAGTTTTTTTTTCTTTTATTTATTTCCACCAGCGCAAAAGGCCAAAGGTTTACCTTATCGATTGGAATGGAATGCGATGAGAGCAGCAAAGTGTTTGCCATTTTTAAAAGAGCCATTCATATGGAGGTACGTATTGGGGTAGCCTAATTTTGGGAATTTACTCAAACCATCGGGCACGTAATCGCTAGCGCACAACCGTGTGTGTGTGTATATTCTCATTCTAAGGAAATGAAATTGAAAATTTATCTCAATGCCTTGATTGAAATTGATTTCTCTCGAAATGGTGTGCGAATTTGAAAATTAAGACGAATTTGGAAACAGATTGAAGGCCGGCTTTGCAAAAAAAAATTAATTACTGATGTTGAAGACATTTTCAAAAATAAATCAGAAGATGACGCATCAGGCCTGTATAGGGCCTTAAGGTATAGCTTGAAGCATTTGATTTTTTTTGAGGAAATGTAAGGGACTTTTAATTTTATGACGAAGACAAGAGCCCATCGTTTATTCTGGTCAAGTTTAGGGTATCCTGCATTATCTTCAATAAAATTCGGGCATATTTGCTCATTATACAAGTAAATAAAATACCCTTGTAAATATTATAGACGCTGATTTTTTAAGATGGCCTAAGAGATCATCTCTCCACGTCCCTTTGGCTTAAGCTGCCTCTGAGCATAAGTAAATCAGATTTACAACATGTTTAAAACCCAGATAAAGATGAGATGATGCCAATCACAGTCACAGCTACTTACTTCCCTTACTTTTTGGGCCAATTTGGGAAAAATGTCAGATATCAAGGAGTGGGGATATATTCTCTCAGAAAAAGAGAATATAACCAAAACGTACAGGAACGAAAGTTTGGCATGACGTTTATTGAAAACATATGCGAGAAATCCAAAAATAAACGTCAGTGGTTTAAAAAATTACCAGTTTGCAGATTTGAAAAACATTCGGATTCAGTTTAATATTTTTTTTTTTCGGATTTATCCATTTTTAATAACAAATTTCAGCACTTAACAAAGCAAACCGAAATAAACTGCCAAATCAAATTGACTTTTGAGAGATTTGACAGCTAAAAGGTCTGTTCCCTACCGATAATGCATTCGAACACAAATTTAGTCAAACTTCGTTCCTTTACGCAAAAGTTGGGCAGAAGAAAGCCAAAAAGAGAACAAAACATTTCCCTTTCATAAAAACCTGCAAATAATAGCCCAACAAATTTCTTTGCGCTAGTTTGCTAAACTTAAGCCCATCCTATCATAAATGACACCATAATCGGTGGCTATTTGATTGTGTCCGATGGTGGACTACTGTCTTTTTTTGCAACCCTGGAAGGTTGCTTGGATAAAAACACCATTACAGTTCTTGAACTCTGAATCTTCTCGAAGACGTGTTGATTTGCAAGCCAATAACTCATAAACTCCAAGTTTGCGCTGATATCCTCGTCACTTCATAGGTGATCAAAAGTAGAGCTGCTTCTCTAGTAAGCATCAAGAGATGCTGACCAACAATATGCCTATCAAAATCCATCCAAATCCATGCAAATTGTTGGATTGATCTCACTCAAGGAATAAACAATGGCTATCATCATTTATATAGAGGGACCCTTAAATAATATCGATCGATTATTCAGGCCTTAGATAAGCTCAACAATGGCGAACCAACAAGTCACCTTCTTAAATTATGTAGAAGGCGATAGCTACCTTTCACAGCAGCACTGTTAAGAAACTTGTCCACCAAGCCACCTCTTACAGGTTAGTGTGTTATCTCCACTGCTATATCAAATCTTGTTCTCAATGAACTTCTGCTTTTAAAGAAGCTGTAGCCTACTCACGCGATGTAGCCTAATTAATTTCAGGAAAGTATCATCAGACCCTTTCCGATATCCTGCAACTCGCTTTATGTAAACAGGAAAAGAGCTCCAATCTAAAGGCACTTGAGAAGACGCAACGCATGACAAGTATGAGCATCTGAGGACTGCCGCTCTATAAACAATGACTAACCTTCTTCCTCTAGACAACATCAGCAAGGAATACCCCTCAATCGCGACAATCAGACTATTGGAGATAAGTCACTGAAGAGGACAATCAAGTGGACATGCCAGGTTCCTCCTGATCACCTGCCTACGAATATGAACTTCGAAAAAGTCTTCATGGATGAAATACCGGAAAGTAGGATCAGTGTCAATATTTACGGACGGGTCCAAAACCCCACATGGAGTTGAAGCCGGGGTCGTGCAGACTAACACTAAATACGTTAAGCTCTGTCCCACGCTAGACAAATCATTCACGCAGACGCAATAGGCAAATCAAGTCATAGATGAAAATATCTAGGGTAATCACGTGGCTAACCCTTGATACTAAAATATCCAAGGAGCTTCAGCGACTCAACAGATGCAGTATTTTGGCTGTCATTAATGTCATTACTGGAAATTGTGTCCTATACAGATACGCGCAAAGACTTGGACTGCCAGACATGAGAAAGAAGATGATTCCTCCTCCTCCTCCTCAACTTAAGGAAGACTTACTTAGGAAACTACTTCCTCAATGATATACCAGCGCTGCTACCATTTTTAACTTCATTAACTGAAGTAAATGATGATCAGGAAAATAAATATAATCAAATTCTTGCGCAGCAGTTCGGCGCCATCATCATATTACAAAATGGGCCATTTCATTTGGCTGCTGATTCAGTTTTCAGTACATTACTTTAAGTTGGCCATGTGCTTGACTTTTAAGGGTATATAAAATCAAATAAGACGGCGTCTCTCTTTCGTTTCATTTGAATGAAATTGTATAAGTTTTTGCAGCCCCCCCTTAATGACTTTCAGATAATTAGTCAGAATTTCATTCTTTGAAGTTCGTAACGAGGTTTCCTTACACTGAGAGCTATAATAATTCTTCTCTTCTACTTCTACCACCTTGGCAAGGCGTATGAATTTGCATTGCTATTGCAAAAACATTTATCCCCTTCCAGCAGTTTGAATTTTAGATATTTAAAAGTTTCCACTTAAAAAGAAAAAAAACAAACAAAAAGCGAATTTCAATTGCTTCAGTTCCTTGGCACCACACTCACCACCTTGGTTGCCTTTCACAATTTAATTAAACCTCTCCTTTCAATGAAAATAAACTCAACCGTGCAATGTGTATCATTTGGCGATTTTATTCTTACCTCTTGCGGTGGCACGTCGTATGTCCTTGTTCGAAGATCAACACGAGCGTAAGCATCGATACATGGCAGGATGAAAAATATTCCTACAACACGATAGACAAATTAATTGGAATTGACCACGACACAAACATAAAATATCAACATAATGAGGTGGAAAATGGAAATTCTTCGACATTAACCCTACATAATTAGGTAGGACTTAAGTTACCTGGTCCCTTGGCACCTCCCTGCATAAGTCTGCCCAATCGAAAAATAACCGCACGCTCGTACTCCTGCACAACCTGTTACAGAGATGTTATTGATTTTGCTGCCAAATGATTTAGTAGCCGGATATACAAACCTTGAAACACACAAACAAACTGAAGGGCAGCGTCAGTGCGACCAGGACACAGGACAGGAATATTAGTATCTTTCCGCATGTCGACGAATGGCCACTTATTTCATCGTCAGCTGAAATGAGACGAGGAAATAAAGATAAAGATCGCTGATGCTTAATACTTGTGTATCTACTTAATGCTGATTAATATGTCAAGAGAAAGAGCACAATGCTTAAGGACTTGGATACTATGAAGAATTTCTCGGAATTGTCCTTAATTCCGAGAGAATCACGATAATCATTTGTATTATATGTAGTACCAGGAAGCGTTTGAAGGATGAGGGTGGCGCGGTACTTATACAAAGCCCAACCAGGACTGTATCCTTATTTTTTGTTGTTCCTTTGGAAACTTCCAAACAAAAGCAATATCCCTTTTGAAATGGACCTGCACGACCAGATGGATGAAGATTGATACGGCTAAAGAGGCTTTTCCCTTTGAACGACAATAAACTGTTATGCGAGAAAAAAGGGCTCTGCTGAAACATTCATTTGTACTTAATTTAATACGCAGAAATTTAAGCCCAATTATTATTTCCATCAGCAACAGGCTCGCTTTTGCTATAACGAGGATTTTGGAGTGCGAGGTAATGTAAATTTGGAGCGTAAAATCACTGAAATAAATAGCGGCAAGTGCGACGGGAATAGGGGTCTGCGTTTAACAAAGCATTTTCGAATATTTTCGTTCCAAAAATAGAAATGTACTCCCTTAAAAATTTATTTTTGTCCTTCTTATCACCAATAGCTTTATTTTATTATCAGCGCCATCTGATCCGGATCAGGGGTCGAATCGTGTCGTCCGTAAACGAGCATTACCTTCACGGAATTAAGTTGACTATACATGCGAAACAAAAACAAATTCCTTCACGTAATGCACGTTCACGGACGACGCGATTCGACCACAAGTCACGAAAAAAACGTAAGACAAGATAAGTCATTGAAAAATTGAGTTTTGAGTTGTGGCAACAGCAGCTTTCGAAAACAAAACAGATAAAACAGGATATGACAAATTTCATATTACCAACTGGTATAATGGTAAACACCCTGTGCAACGTGTCGTCACAATGTGATGACATTTGTAAATAAAATGCACATGAAACTTAACTTGCAGAATCGGCGGTCTTGCCATTTGAAGCAATTTTGCATAATTATTCTTTTCGATCTGTTTTTTTTAGAAAATAATTTAAAATTTTATTGTTAAATGTGCAATGAAGAATATTTTATAAACATTTAAAAACATTTCTGAAATGTTCTTTTCGTGAGGATGCCGATTAAATATTTATTAAATGTTTATGAAACATTTCACTTTTAACAATTTTTGGATAAGAAGATAATGAACTCAAATGTGGTAGGATTATTTGCAGCACACTTTATTTTTTTTAAAAGACTGAAAAAAAATAACTAGGTAATGGCAAATATAGATTTTAAAGATTAAATATTTTTAATTCCGTAGTTTCGGTCCCGGAAATCTCGATTTAATTCAAATAATAATTAGACTTCCTCATTATTCCAAGCACTTCTGGACATTTTAATTTTATTTAAAAAATAATAGTAATCGAAAAACACTAATGCAGGGAAACTTGTGGAGCAAAACGATTGGAAACTACGAAACATTTCATAAACATTTCACACAAATTTGATTTGCATATTTAATAAATGTTTATGAAATATTTATTTATTTTAATGAAAAAAAAAACGCTGCCGAAAATATTTGAATACATTTTTAGATCTTGATTCGTGATCTCGATGAAAAGCTAGATCTCATGTTTTTATTGTAAGTAGATGTAAATCCATGATATATGTGGATCATAGCTGATAATAATAAAAATAGCTAAAAACGGCTGAAACGGTCAAAACTGATTGATTTCACTTTGGAAAAAAACAAAAAAAAACGTCAGCAAACTTCTGTTGAAATTAATGTTTTAATACTTTTTTTAGAATCTGTGTATATCGGTTTTTCAGTTCGCTTCTAAAAATTTTGCTAAAACTAATATATTATTTAGGAAATTAAATAATCTTTGTTTATTAAACTAAGAGTCAAAATGCGTTGGTTTCCTTCTACCGCAAGTAATTTTTAATTAATGTAGTTGTTTTTTTTTTTAAATGGAAGTAATTACGGTACAAAGATGATAGTCAAAAAAATAACAAAATCATTGGAAAATACCGCAAAACTTGGTCAAAATTAGACAAAGGATTGTGGTACTTTCCGTGTAAAAATACTTCTAAAGAAATAATTTTTCAACATTTATAAGAGCTAATGTTTTAAGATTTAGAACTTTTATAAAACACTCATGGCAGATATCATTCGAAAGGTAAGCTTTGTCCTTTTCAGATGATGATATCCGAAAACACAGTAAGCCACAAAGCTCATTAGCAATTGCTATGCCCAAAGCAGTACTTACGCATTTTTGGATAGGAGTTGGAAGCAGTCTACGGTTGACCATTGACACTGAAATCGTCCATTCTATTCGATCTCCAGTTATCCCAACTGATCGTCCTTTTTGTCAGCGATGGCTTAGTCTTTTAAATGGAGGGCTTTTGCTTATGAACTACACTCTCATACTTGTATAGAGTTTGGGGTCCCCGTTATCGTTATATCTTCTCCTCCTCCTTTCGGTCTAATCAAACTAAGAAGCGACACTCAGTCGAAAGTCAAGTATCAGTCTTAAGCGGAACTTTATGTTCAACAATCGCTATTACAAGATTGCCAAGATCAGCTGGACAGAGGTAGTAATGGCACTGATCATTACCAGGTTGATTCAAGTCAAACTGTATCTTGTTCATACAACACATCATATCCGAGTCCTCCATGGCGTACTTCATATCATTTGGTTGACAGACTGGCATCATAAATTGTTTTTTGTACAATGTCTAAAATAAGTATCATAAGGTCCGTACAGTTGTGTCCCACTAGACCCTTTTGTTTGGCGCCCTTTCTTACCCTATTAAGGCGAAAACCCATTTAACAAATTTGCAATATGTGTAGTGTCCCGCATATCTTTTCCCATGTCTCTCTGCGAAGCAGTGTGAAAAGCATCCCGGTGAAATTCTGCCTACTATAAAGCGAAACCATGGCATCTTTGACGCACCAACTATCAACACACCAAATCGCTCACTGTATTGAAACATCCTCCTCATTACCAATGCCACTTTACATCCGCCAAGTAACTCCATTATCCTTGCATCAGGTCAAAAATTCAAATCAAATCAGAGTAGCTGCATGTCACTAAAGAAGGAATGCGTCGCACAGAGTTTGTGTGTATCAGAAAGTAAAACCTGAATAAATTTATTTAACTGCTCCCAAAGGATAATGCAATAGCGGCTTCACCCTGTTTGTCCAATTAAATTTAAATAGCAAAAGGTGTGTGACGCTTAAAATTCCCATCCAAGATGAAGACGAACTTTTCTCTGAATATTTCAATATAGGTGGGTGTCCTTCATCATTTAACCTTTTGGGTTTGTTCTTTAGCCATGCCCTAGATATGTAAGCCTGGGCATAGGATATCCAGGAGGTTTGGATTTGCAATCTCATTTATGTTACAAAGCAGTCCTTTCTGGTCGGGTTGCCGTTTTGTGTCTCCTTTTTTCCTAGGAAAGTAGATGATGGGCTTGTCGTTACCATCAAAATTTCAGATTAAGTAGAGAAGGATACATGGGATGACGTCAATTTTATATCACGTGTGCATAAATGGGATGACGTCTCACTTGTGGAAAATTTATTCAACTTTCCTGTTCGATATGACAAGAAGGATGTTTACAACAATAAGGAAGGTGGCTTTGTGCAGAGAAATATACTCAAACAAGCCATATGAAAGTTTGTAAGGAATGCAAAAGGATAAAGGGACACAATGAATGAAGTTATTAAATTTTGAAAATTGAAACCTTTGGGAGGTTGCCACAATTTTTTTTGGGTAGGTTGCCTTTATTACATAGGTATATATGTTAAATCTTGGACACATTTTTTAAACGTGAGAACAGAGCGTGTACAGTGGTTACATCAAGTATTCCTCACTGGGATCTATTTTTAAAAATACACTGATGAAGTTTTGAATGAGACTTAAAAGCCAAAAAATAGTTTGTCAAAGAGTCTGCTGTTTACATACTTTCAATATGGGTCACAGTCAACGGAAAAATATTTTAAGGATAGGTAGGTACTCAACATCAAACAGCTTAGGGTCGCCAGTGTTTCCCTTAAAGCAGCAAGAAGATCTATGGAACGAGTAAGCAGAATCTGTAACCTGCGTCCGCAAATGACGTTGACATCATCGTCAGAGGTTATTTGGAAATATTGGAACAAAAGAGCTGAAACTTGCTAAAATCTCAATGAAGGAAATGCTAAGTATGCTGTCAGCAAGAGTGAAAGCTTTAAGGTCTATAAATAAGCAAGCAATTAACAAGTAAGGCCATGTCAGGAATCTCGATAAGAACCTCAGCATTCCAGTCTTTCTGAATATCCTCAATCGTTTTGAATGCAAAATTCTGTAGTGACTTTCGGTCGAATAGAATAGTTGAATAGTTGGTTAAATATTTGGTGCGAAATCAAATCTGTCATTAAGATGATAGAGGAACTCAAAAAAGTGGGTCTTGCAATTTTGTTCGCCTGTCCATCCATCCGTCCTTTCCTGAGGTCCACAGCGTAAACGGCTGCTTGGATTTCTCTTACACTTCGGATTTTGAGATTGCGAGCTTACAGTTCAGTGTCACCATTATTAACGGTACTTCCCATATAACGGTTTTTAACAAGTTAGATTTTTTCGAAAACGGCTCTAATGCTTTCAACCAAAATTGATATTTGGGCTAAGGTAGGTAAAGTTAACATGACTGCATACACAGTTTTTCCCTAAAAAAATTGAAGAACACTGATTTTGAAAATTTGACACATGTATCTTTAAAACGGTATAGGTATAAGATTTTAACAAAAATTAATTTTTAAGATAATATGTTCATTCCTAACATGATAGCAAGCTCAGTTTTTCTCGAAATTGTCTAAAATAGATTTTTGAAAAATTGCATATTTTGAAAATTCGGCTGTCTATGGTTTACCTACATGATAAGGGCTGATACCGAAAAGGGCTTGACCAAAATGCATACTTGGCGTAAAATTGAATTTTTCAACATCATTGCATCCTTCATTTTCTATTCAAATCACCGGAAACGCTGATTTTGAAAACTGTTCATATCTCGAAAACGTCATTTCTTTTTTCGGTTTCATTTTACGTATCGCTATCACTGGGGCCATAGTTTTTATAGTTTCACATTTTAATGTATTCCCTATAATTGTCAATTGTCAAAAAAAAAATACTCAAAAAGAGTTTAGCAGAAACGGAACGAGGCACATGATCAAGGGTCAAATTAACGCACCCGTGAGCGAGTGATGCGTCACTTAATTTTGTTGATTTAACATGCAAAGCAATAACAAATTCAGCCACGTATTGCTCGATTACGGATGTGGTAATTCGACCACAGGATCACACAAAGAAATAAGAGAAAACTAAAAAAACACAAAAATAATTGTAATTAATTTATTTTTGAATAAGGCCTTAACCATTGGTATGCCGTATGCCCAATGCCGCTCAACGATTTCACGTTCCTCGCGACCGCGACACCAACAATTCCATACACTTGAATATTCCTTTTATTTATGATCTGTAGTTTGCTTTGTTATTTTTGTTTATTAGGCTCCTTTTTGGCCATTGGTAACGATGAATGGATAAATGGAAGATTCATCTCATCGTCCGAATTGAAAGGTTTGTTCTGTCAAACTGCGAGATATTTGTTTTCGCTGCTGCCATGGAGTCTGTTGTTTTTTGTAACATTGTGACCGTCCTTTAGGGACACGGTCATGCATCATCGGCAGCCTATCCCGGTGCAAGCTCGCAAATCGAAACAATCACCCCCATCGGGAATAATATTTCCCCCGGAATGTTTTCTATTCAGCAATCTGATTTACTTTGCTGCCAAGAGAAATATTTCCATCGGAATTTATACGCGATACAAATATTTCTAGGGAGTTATCTACTGCCCTAACCCAACTTTAGGATCCCTATAGAAATTTAGCAATAAAAACTAAACTGTATCCAACAACCAACTATTATTTCTTTCCTTTTTCGAATGTTCTTCTCTTTGTTCTGGAAAAGTCGGATTTATTTGGGAAAACTAGAAAGGCAGGCATCTGACAGTCTTACAATGATATACCAGAGATACCATTACGGATAGCGTGTCCTTTAATCACTCGCATCCTGTCCTCATAAATCGACAAGAGAAGTGATATACAAATCCACTTACAGATATGCCACTCATCTCATATTCATACATAAATGTGTGTGAAGGACACACGCAATTTACTCGCATATTTGGTAACATATTTTATTTTACTACAAGTATTTAACTAAACAAATATTGCATGCACGGATATAATTCAATAAGATTCACTACAGGATACTAAAAACAACTTACAAAGATTAAACTTACAATAGCTGAGTGCCCGTTCTTGTTTCCCTGAAAGAGTCAAACACAACTTGATGAGTATATTTGTTTTACAAATTTTATTTAAACATCTATTTTTACCAAAGCACGGCATAACAACAACGCAAACTGCATGCTACTAGTACTATTTGTATCAAGGCTTCAACAAACTGAAAACAATCGAATTTCAATTCTTAAAACATGCAAACGAATTTTCAAAAAGCTCAAAACAATAAGCCTACAAAATGATCACAAGGAAACGAATATCCTTTCGTTAAGCCCTTTAGTATTACGTCGAAGAATTGCAATTCGCTTCAAGCACAAGTTGTCAAAAGCACTCTCCCAAGCGATTAAGTGGATTACAAGAGTAATACATACAACCAGCCCGCATAGGAAGAAGAAGAAGGATTTTATCGATGAACGAGTACAGGACGAGAAGAATGCGTATGCCTCAAAGAGTGTGCTCAAATTAATCTGTCAGATACACAGGTTGGTTTTAATATTTAAGATTGCTTTATTACAATGTTGACCCACTTTTGTATGTAGTGGTGGTGGTGATGCGAGTGCCATTAGAGGCGACGTTGATGGACAACTACCATAATTGACATGATGAAGATGATGGAACAGGTAGGGCAATGAGATCGTATAGATGATATACACAAGGATAATTGAAACGAATGGAGGAGCCGCACGAACTAATTGCCTAATGTCTCAAGAGTGAAATGTGAGTACTGAGTAGTCTCCAGAGGACAGGTCAATTACTCGGTAGGAATTTTCAAAACATCAAATGAAAAAATGCCACTTGTGGGTCAGGTTTTTTGACATCTTAATTTCAAAAGAAAACAAATAAATGAATAAGGATAATGGCTTTTGTCTGTCGTACTGGATTTCATGACTTAGGAATGATCCTATGGACTGACACGTGGAGTAATATTTGAGTTTTCAATTAGATGGTGATCTGCGACATGATGGGGAAATCTTTATAAATGAAACAAAAATATATATGTAGGTCCATCAAAAGTTCCATTAAGTACTGCATTAACATGGTCAACTGTGGCTATGAATTTGTATTAGTCTTCAGGTGAGGGCCTTTGTTTTTAGCTGTGCTATATAAATAGTTACAGTAATATAGGACCTTAGGATAGGTTGGACTAGGACTAGACGCAGCGTTGTGAATCGTTCTACCTAGACCAACGTCGACGAAAGGCAAGATCTACCGAAAACATCGCCGCTGTCCGTGATAGTGTGCAGGAGAGTCCAACGCAGTCGATTTTGCGTCGTGACTTGTGGGTGCACCCATACAATACCCAGGAGCTCAAGGTAAACGACCATTGACAACGTCATGATATCGCTGAATGGGCTCTGGCGCAATTGGAAGCTGACCTTAATTTTCATCGAATAATCATCATCAGTGATGACTAGGTAATGAGGATCATTTCTGGATGAATGGGTACAAACCAAATTGTTGAATTTGGGGCGATACCAATCCACATGAGACCCAAAAGCGTACAATGCATCCCTTAAAAGTTACTGTTTGGTCTGGATTTTGGGCTGGCGGTGTTATCGGTCCATGTTTCTTTGAAAATGACATTGGCCAGGCTATAGGTCGACGATTACCAAATTCTTTTAACCTGAATTGGATGACAACGACATTTGTTTTTAAAAGGACGGTCATACAGATTAAACGATATTCTATTCCATGCTCAATGGCATTGATAGGCCTTTCAAACAAGTAAAAAATGTCGTTGATATCTAGTACAGACTTTGCTTTATTTAAATATGAGGCGCTTAATGAAAGACCCTTTGTAAGCACTGAAAACTATTGGCAGAATTTTCTGAGGCTGTAATTGTACGTCCCGGTTATATAGCATTGTGAAGTATAGTTTATCTTTTTAACATCGCTTAACAAGTACTTGATCTCTCCAACAAAATCCTTTTCAGCGAACAAGTCAATATTATGTTTATTTAATTTTAAAATTTTTAGCGTAAAAAGCTCAAAATCGTTGCTATTCCGCAGTAAAAAGTTGAACTTCATTGTGAATGTAAATATTTACAATGACAGTGCTGTATATTCTGAATTCTTGGATTAGAAAAGTGTCGGCGGATGCATAAGCTCGGATGTATGAAACCATATTTCCCAAAACCAGGTGAAGTAAACTTGATAAGGTTGAGTAGGGGTTGTGGGCTCGTCACAAGACTGCTGGTTTTTTGGACTGCATTCTTCAAAAGAAACCAATGAGATTTAAACGTTTGCAGAATCTCTATTCGATCATATATCCCTGGACTCTAGAACTTCCGCAGGTCTTCTAATGTTGTTCTTGGCATGGTTTTTCAGAAGGCTTTCCAAGTAGGGGCGTGGTACTTCCCATATCACAAACAAACTGAAGATGAATTTCGTACGTAGATGTATAATATCAGTAAGGACTAAAATGCACTCAGCGAAATGTAGGTGGGATTGAAGAAAATGGGGTGCAAACTTCGAAACAATAATGCCATTCAAAGCACCTTTCCATGGCAGATTTATTTTTGAAATTTCGGAAATTGGAAAAATTTTGGAAAATGTTGTAGGTAATAATTTTAATAATGTGCGGCTCATGTCATGAAACAATCGGATTTAAGACGTTTTCTCCTGGAGTTTAATTTCAAGCGATTACAATTTCCAATGTTTTTAATGGTTACATTTTTACAAATTAGACTGTTCTTTAGGTCCTGGGGTATAGGAATTTATAACGCCATCTGCAAAGGATCACAACTTTCGACCGTTTGCAACTTTCTTAATAAGCAGGGACTTTCAATGGACAGTTGCCTGAAAAAACGTTGATATTAAAACTATAGCGAAAGAAAAACTGCTTGTTGAGTAAAAAACTTAGTTTCAGTTAAAAATAAAAAAGGGGATATGTTTTTATTGAGTAAGAATCTCCCACAACTATGGGCTGTTTGAGCACCCTCAGAAAATGAAACCTTTCATATATATTTTAAGCTACGACGGTAACAAAGTACAAGTATTTTAATAGCTCATATCTAATGCATAAGTCCTTGCGCGTTTGATTTCATTCAACTGAATAGGCCTTCTCTCGTTCAATCAATTTTGACCCTCTTCCGGTGAAGCAGAAAACTTGTTCTCACTTAAAACCACTTATTCTATCAGTAAGTCTACAAGGTTTTCACGAACATTTAACTTTTTGGTACTCTACCAAACGGAATTATTTTGCCCCAAATAATATAATAATTATGTCCTTTTCAACTTGAAACTTTTATCGATTGATAGTCATTGCTTATTCAAATGTGAAAAACTTTCTTTCATGACAACAGTTGGTTTACATTCAACTCAATAAAATCGATATTTGTTTCTACCACTAGAGTACAGCCTGTTGTCGGTTGCAAATAAATTTAAAATTCAAATTTGTTGATGCAAAAGCATGTTCAACAGTTTTATACTTTCTCGCATGTGTATGTGTACGGGTATTCGTGAAAAATTCCGAAATTGAAATCGTTTTTGACTTTGCGCTGATAAAGGAAGACGAAGATATACATTTTTTAAAAACAGTTTATAATAAAACTGTGGAATATAAAATGCCTGATCACGCAAAAACTACTGAACGGATTTTGATGAAACTTGTCATATTGATGGGACTTAGGATACCCGGAATATAACGTGGATATATGTAAGGAAAATTCTATTTATACAGACCTAGCTCAGTAATGGCTTTTCGGATTGAAAAATAAAAAAATTGGTGAATTTAGTGGTCAGTGTAGTTCAGTGGCTTAGTGGTCAGTATGTTCGAATCCCGAAAGAACCAAATTGCATCTTAAGGTGTCTTTTCCCTGCGCCACCTCTGGCGAACGTCTGACAAACATCCGAGAGTAAAACTGTCATGAAAAGGCTTCTCAATTAGCTGTTTGGACTCGGCGTAAAATTGTAGATCCCTTTCATTCGTGCCAAAAATTCACACAAAACGAATGTTGTGAGAAGATAGGCCTTGGGTCCCACAGACCCAATTTAGTAAATGTTCACCCGATTCATTTAACAGAAGCTGAGCAATGTTAAAAAAAAATATTCAAAACATCTATTCGGAATATTTCTCCGACATTTTGTAACGCATACCGGCAAATTACGTTGAAGTGCGATGAAGTGCGATGAAGTGCATTTTTTTCTTCAATTTTTACCAGCTAGATTTCTATATCCTCCGACAGAAATTGGTTGCGGAATTTGTTTACGATTTGGATTTGAGCCTCCGACAGAGTATGCGTTGCGGAGAATACCTCGCTAAAACCGAATATGCTTCGCACTTCAATGTGCAGTCGTTTTTTTTCAGCGCACAAATTCAGGTTGAACACATTTTCGGGTGTTGTTACAATTTGCTTTTTTGTGGGGAAGGTTTATATGTGAAATTGTTTTCTAGAAGCGGAGCATTTAAATTTTAAAGCCCTAGTTGAATAAGAAACAGTTTTCCCCTCATTTTATGGGTTTTTGGGTATCCACAGGTTTTCTAAAAACGAAAAAAGTTAGTTCTTTGTGAATTCATCCTGAATTCATTTAATTTATTCAGCATCTTTCTGTGCAAAAAACAAATCACTAAACCAGGGCCAACAATTTTCCACCAGTTTAGACCACAACCAAGCAACCTTCTTTAGATGAGAATTTAGTCCAACACAAAATAAGGTGAACTAGGTAAAGGTGATGGAGGGAGCCCTAATTTAATGTGATTAAATTTCTTTTATGGGAGTATTTTTACTTCAAGTTGCACAAACAATGGACGTACCTAAAAGCTCCAAACAACTATAAGCGAAAGAGCCATCAACATTCGAACATAATTTTCAATGTCCCGCCTTTCAATTTCAAGGGTCGCGACAGTAGGATGCTTATACCCAAGTGGGCCCTATAGACAATCGGCTCTTTCAAAGGCGTCCTTTATGGAATAAAATAATTTCCATTAATAATGATAAAGCGAAAACCACTAAAAACCTAAAATAGTATTTCAAAAGCAAATTTAAACCTTTTTCTGCCCCATAAAGGTGCGCAACGCAGAGTAATCAAATTCATAATCCCCTACTATTCAAGCACAGAATCAACAAATTTATACAGTCGTCGCATTATAGAATCCGCTGTAGCTGTTTATAATCAAGCACTTAATTACTCCCCAATATACCCCACACAACCATCCCTGACGCTCTTCGGCAACCTCAAATCCTGTTACATATTTCGAATTCAACGAAACTTATCAACAACTGGCTGGTACACTTATAGCGTGCCTCCTGGGGGAATATTCGTCCTATCAAAGGGAGCTTATTCATCACGAGTGGTTTCTACAAAAACCTACAATAAGACCACATCAACAGTATTGAAACATCTCGACGGAGGAGTACCCACCAGAAATTACCAAATTCATAAGTATCTTGATTATTATATTATAACAGAGCCATGATACTACATTATCGTACCACTCCGAGGATATTTATACTGTTGGTACAGTCGGGTGCGGGTGTACCCTAATTGTGGATGCCATAAAAATAAAATCTTATTAGTAGGTACTTGCGTATCCAATGTGGTGAGAATAGTTCTATTTGCAGCAGCTGTGTATTAGTTTTATCTGCATATGAGGGAGGAAGAGCTTGAATAATCCATAAATATGAGTTTTGTCAGTAAGCAAACTTGTGCAAGTAATTTTGCAATAATTTTCAAATCTAGTTAAGTTTATGGGCTTATGGGATCAAGAGTTACCTACTCTAGACAGACATTTTTAATCTATAGCTTATTTGGATTTTACCTAGCGGCCAAAATTTGACCGTATTCTTGGAAAAAGTTCAATATTTAGTCAACCATTCGGTGTTTTGAAAAGCATTCTTTCCTTTTAAGAAAGTTCACCTTTCGTTTGGATCATACTTCGTGAAGTTCGGGTTTGAAATAGTGCTGTAATCGGTACGACTAAAAATATCCATTTAATGTCTTCCACTTAACTTTTTTGAACCTTTTCCAACTGCTTTCCCGTGGAAAATCAACTACTATAAAATTTTTACATTTGTTGGCAAAAATTAAAGGTGGGCAATGAACTTCCGGAGATAGTTATGCCATAACTATAATGTGCGTGTGCAGAAATATGATTCAACACATAAACCTATTAAAGCTACGTTATTAAGCCAAGTTCTTTGACTACATACCCCTTTTTACAGGACCAAAATGAGGCGATTTTCGACCTTCCTCTATCTTAAGTACCAATGGAGTTAGAAACTTCAATTTCTGAATATACTTGCTAAGGGGATAATGTACAGGTACGTCACCTGAACTATAGGGCTTTAAAAAGAAGAAAAACCGTAACTGACTGACTGACAGATCAACAAAATTAAAGCACTTTCCGACATCGTTGAATCTTGTAATTTTGCACAACGACAGGTTTTGTGGTGAAAGCAAAGAAATTAATCGAAAAGTTGATGTATCTCTATGTTACAAAAATTTCATGGTATGTTGATGACACGAAAAAAGTCAAAGAGGATAACCATTTAATTAAGTCACGGAATTCTTTATCATTTAATACCGGTTAAAACCAAATTTGAGGTCATAAATAGAGCTTTTGTATATCGGGAACAGTTTCCTATCTGCCTCGCATAATATGCAATCGCAATACATAAAAGCCAAGAACTCAGTCTCGAAAATGCTGTTATTGCTCCTTATTTTGTTGCGGCCTGGCTTACGCAGGTTTGTCTGGAGGTAAATTTCTTAATCATGTGCACTTAATTAATGTTGACCCAAGTCAAATTAAAATCCAAAAAAATTTAAGTTTAAGAATGCACGTGTCCAAAAAACTATGTGATCAACTGAGTTGATTTTAATAGGGTCCACTACCTCAAAATACTGAGATCTAAAAGTACCTACGCCAAACGCTTACTTCATGAAGGATAAATACTGAATATTAAAAGTAAAACAATATTGAAATAACTCTTCATATTAAGAGAGCACTTTCATTATTTAATGAGTATATATACTGACTGAAATTTGGTCTGATACGGCTTACGCTCTTTGTTCGACTGTAATTGCTACAAACTTCCGTTTCCTTTTTGTGTCGTATAGGTCAAATAAAATTCATTAAATTGCATTACAAAATATCAGTCGGGAATATGAAATTTCGCTTCAGATAGGACTTTAATATTCCGGCTTTGTAAATATGTATAAATTGGAAAAGCCTGGAGGAGGAAAAAGCAAAAGTACACAAGAAACAAATTTCTTACTGTGCTGCATTGGCGTAGAACAATCAGACAGTGAGGACAAAGAAAAAAGAGGTAAAATGGAAAGAAAAAGAGATGACATGGAATAGGGTGGAAGTGGCTGCCAAGATGTTACCACAAAGGCGCACAGTGGCGCGAGAAAGCAACGCGATGCGATCCGAGAAGGAAGATGCGACATAAAAACTCCTGTTTTTATTGAATACATAAAATGGTAAGAGTAAGAAATTTTTAAGGAGAATTTAGAAAGGCTAGAACAACATTTTTAAATTTATTCTAAAAACAATTTTTTAATTGCTTTGTTTCAATAGAAACAATAACAAGAATGAAGCTCATTGTGTGATTCACGCACTCACTCATTTGAAAAAGTGATTAGAAGAGTTTGTGTGCGAGAAGCATGCGAAAGGTCTGCGAAATGCAATACTCGCTTTAATGTGCGAGCGTGCATAAGAATATATTTTCTCGCCAGTGTGCGCGAGCCCTTAATCAAAGTCATGATTGCAGTTCTTGTAATTTCGTTTCGAGTCCTGGTGATGGATTTACACGGCAAAAACTGCTTCCGAAGGCTATGATTCCTAGCTACTTATAAATATTACTTTATAACTTTTTGTAATGTATAATAATTTGAAAACTTGAATAGTGAACCTACCTATTTTTCAAAATAAACTAAGCGTAAATTTAGATTTCAATACTTTTCGTGGCTGACTAGTTGCACAGGTTTTTTTTCATTTATGTTAGGGAACTGGCTCTTTTTTTGCATTTATGTTTTTGGTGTGAGTTTATTTATTAATTTTCTTGTAACAATTCACTAGAGCTTCATTCAGCAAATTTAAAATTTTTTATTAAGATTTCGCGCTCTTTAAATATTTTTTCGATTAAAGAACAATTTAGCTCCTACCGCTCTACTAAATTTCAATGCCCTACGACAATCGGAAGTGCTACAAATTAATGATAACTATTAGTTTAAATATTAGGCGTTTACCAATTGGCTTGAATGGAAAATCTAAAGTTTTCGACTTTTGCCAAATTTCACGATTCTAGGACTCCGAGAAGTGCTTCATAATGTTGAAGACCTGTCAGTGAGTGATTGTCATTCAGTTATGGTTCTTGTGATTTGTGTATCTTTAGAACCACTTGCACTACAGAGTTGAAATTTGGTGAGCAAAACCATTTTAATGAGCTTAATTATAAATGTTTTGAGTTTAAAGATCTTGGCTCAATTTGTTCCGAAGTTGGATAGTAGCCGGAAACAGCATGAGTTGCTTCCTGTAAAATGGGTGTAGTCGTAGTGACTTTACTAGAGACCTTTCCAGGGATTGCTCCTGAAGCAACTATACTGAGATACTGAGCCAACATTGGGTTCATTTTGCAATGTCCGAACTAAGGGCTATATTCAAATTTCACTATGCTATAATCTGTTCTTTTAAACAAAATTGAACATCCTATTTGTTTGCAAGAAATCTAGTGTCGCATTAGTTGATAGTCACAGTCACGTCTTTTAACATTCTCATATACGTAGTAAGGAAAAGATATACAAAATGTTGAACTCAAGATTTAAATCGGTTCTGACATTACGATGATAGAGAAACTAGATATGCTTAAGTGAGGTTTGCAATATTTGTAATTATTTTGTGCGCATAATTTTACTGAGAGCATAAGCCTCACATTGTTTTTTGATATGTCAATCAATGTTGATATGAACGGGAAAGTTCACTTTATTCCTCTACGTAATATCTATGCTTGCCGCTTTTTTCAATCGCTTTTGTGTGAAAGTTTTTTAGGTTCGTTTTCACTTAAATTCCATAGTTATTCGGTGGGTTTGAATCTATCTATATATATAAAAATGGTGTGAAAAATGTATAGTGATTCATCAATTGAGAAAGGCTGGGTCGATTTGGCACAAATTTTTTTGCAGTTGATTGTAATTGCCAGGAAATTATTGTTACGAAAGAAAATTTTGGGAAAACCCTCCGGAAAAGTCGGGAAATTGGAAAAATCGAAATTTAAGTTTTTGTATGGAATTTTTTGTGCAATTTTTCCGAAATGGCTTTTCGAATGGAAAAATAGGAAAATCTTAGTGGAAAATTTGGAAAAATCCCTGCGTACTGTAGATAGTGTGCTGTGCGCCACTTTTTGCGAGGTTTTCCAATTTGCTCTAAACGATACACATTAAAACTCAACGCTCGCCGATGCAACTTTTTCTACGCCAGTGAATGAAATTTGTACATTGTTTGCTATCATCATAGCGACATTTCATCCCTCGAACCTGATCGCGAGGTGTCTGACGACATTTTGCACAGAGTTCGCACGACAACTTCGAAATTCGATCTTGAAATTAACGACGAGATGCGCAACGAAGCGTTAGTTCTGATCGAAGACATGTGCTGCAGTAAGCTGTCGAAATTGGAAATGCCAACCCCAAATTGTTCGATGCACGATGCACGATGCATTCAATCGCGAATTGCAACGGGAGGAAGACTATGATGGGGATGAGCTGGCCGAAAGAGTCCAAACAAATGTGCAGCTGTTGAATGCCGAGCAGAAGAACGTGTACGATTCGCTGATGAGGGTTGTTGACGATGAAACGGGAAGCATTTACTTTCTCGATGCTAACGATGGAACAGGCAAGACATTCGTCATTTCATTGATTCTGGCAACAATGAAGGATTTTTATTCGAGACGATTTGGTGGGGCTATGATATTACTCTCCGGAGATTTTCGTCAAACGCTTCCAATCATCCCGAAATCTACTACTGCGATGATTTTAATGCATGCCTGAAATCATCTTTTTGTCGAGGCATATCAAGAAGTTGAAATTGATCACAGACATTAGAGTCGCATTGCAGAACGACCAATCGGTTGCTGAATTCTCGAGACAACTGCTTGGACTTGGCAATGTCAAAATTCCTGTTAATGTTTCGACAGTATTGATATCGTTCCCTGCAAATTTATGCGAGTTCACATCATCGAAGGAGGAACTCATCACCAAAGTGTTCCCCGGTATTGCAAGAAATTATAAAAATCTCGATTGGATAAGTGAACAGGCAGCGAAGAAGGACGTCGATAGCTTGAATTTGATTATTCCAAGTCAAATCGCTGGAGAATTGCATTCGTACAAATCCGTTGACCGCATGATAGACGAGGATGAAGCGACCGACTATCCGACGGAATTTTTGAACTCGCTTGATGTGCCAGGAACTCCGCCGCATAATTCACAACTGAATGTGGGATCGATTATAATTATGTTGCGGAATCTAAATCAGCCGAAATTGTGCAACGGTACGCGGTTGACCGACAAGAAACTGATGAAAAATTTGATGCAAGCGACGATCATGAAGGGAAAATTCAAAGCGGAGGAAGTCCTTATCCTATGAATTCCGATTATTCCAACTGATCTTCTATTCCTTTTCAAGCGGATTTAATTTCCCTTTCGATTGGCTTTTGCGATGACAATCAATAAATCTCAAGGCCAATCGTTGGAAGTCTTTGGAATTAATCTCGAATTTCCCTGTTTGCATGTCGCATGGTCAGCTGTACGCTGAAAAACTTTGTATCGCTTTCCACTGCCTTTAATTAAATTCAAATGAATTACATTGATATTTTTATTATCACTCTGAAGTATATCTGAAGGCGTTAAATTGGGACGAGACGAAGTTCGCCGGGTCCGCTAGTTTTTTATAAAATAAACGAAATCGAATATTTTTGAGCTTTCAAATGCAATGTATGTATTCGAATATTTTCATCTTTTCATTTTTCCAAAAAATTTCGATTCATCAAAAGAAGCATTCGCCTTAAGATTGCTTGCTCTGTCAAATGGGTTAAGAACTCAGATCCACGCATATGCCACTAATAGGTCAGTGTAGTTTAGCCAAAATTACAGACCGAGTCTTAAAAAACTGCAGTCAAAACTATGTCAAATTTGTAGACAGTTTTACGGCAATGAAATCCACCACAGAATTCCTCACGGATGTAGGTTTGATATGCATGCATCAAGGTACCTATCATTATATCATTTTAACTGATAATAAAATGGTGTTAAGAAACGAAAAAATGATGTCAAATTTGTTGTATACCTATTATACGTAGAAAAAGAGCTCAAGCTTTCAAACCAGTTCTCCATTGTTTCGTAATATTATTTTTGTCATTTGTTTTAACGTTTTAATGGATTAAAGAAAATATTTTGGCTGAACTCGCCCTGAGATTGAAAAATTATGAATGCAGTCAAACACAAAAAAGAAGCAATCAAGTTCTATTATAAAAATTATTCTGCGAAATACGTTCTCAGAGCATTAGCAAGAACCATTCGAAAGGTAAATAAAAAGGCACTCTGTTTTTTGGGCGGACATTTCTTCATGTGATCTCCCTCTCTCCAATGAGGTACTGCTCATAATCGACTAAGATGGTGCCTTCAACTTCCATCAGTGGCACCTCAACAGATTTTACTCTTCATAAAAAGTTTATGACCACATTTACACTCCAAGACTCATCTCCAAACCCCGCCAGATGTAATTTCTAACTAAACTCCGCCCGTGATTGAATTACTTAATCATTTCCGTTTTTAACTTTGACAGTTTTTATTCTCCACGGCTCGATGGATGTCCCGTCCGTTTTATTACGATTCTTTTACAACACACATGCATCACATAATCAACATCAAGCATCAGTGTGCGAAAGCATATAATGGCCCAATTCTTGGGGGAATAACGTCACGTAATTTAAAATTGCTAGGCACGATTCCCGACAAAAAAAAAAATAAAAACCAATAGGGATCAGCACATTGTAGTAGTCTATTTGATACGCCACTTGTGTATACACATCATCTGCGAAAATGTTGATTAAATATTAATATCACCGCTCAGGCTCAAAACATCACGTATTTACGTCTGCAATTTATAAAGTGACATGCAATGTGACACTTAAAACTTTTCCTGATAAAGTGCCATTTTATGTTATTCATTGCGAAAAATAGAACAGCGCTTTGATTGTCGGGGGAAAACAATTCTATTTTCGGATCTGTGTCCAGGTAATTGTGGGTAATTATAGAGAATAAGTTCACAAACAAAACACTTGACGTGTTGTGTATGTTAAGCCGTTGATGGTGTGCGGAAAAATACATTTTAAAGTTGGCTTTTACTTTCTGGTTTTAGGAACATTAAGTCTGCAGCTACTTGCGCCAAGGCAGTTCTTTCAAACAGGTGCCATGTGCCTTGGACCTACATATTTGTCGGCATTGTCATCATGGTGATAGAATTTTTGGATGTACTTTTTACACTGAATAAGTTTCAAATAAAGCAGGCGATTGTATCACACGAACGATTTTAAATCATCGGCCAGCTCTCTGAAATCTGATTGACAAATTTAGTAAGGTTCGATATGACAAAAAAAGTCTCATGCTTGAGTTCTCATTCCGACAAGTAGAAAACCAGTGGTCAGCAAAAGCATTATTTTTTGACTAAAGCCTTGTCCATGTCATGCCATGTTTGAGCCACAAAACTGGTATACATTTTTCAGTCCTTTTAATAATGACATAAGAGACGCCGCTAGGATGGGGACATTTCTGCGGACTGCGTCAATGACGACCAACATTCGGGATTGGATTTATATTTCTATCAAACGAGTTTGGGATCTTTAACTTTTCAACATAAATTATTAGCACAATTTACGAGTCTAACGGTTTTGGGCACTACCACAACCTACAAGTGATGTTGCATTACTCCTTAGTCAAGAAAACAATGACTCTCGACAAAAATTTGAAATGGAAACCGCATAGAAAAAAAAATACGAAGAACTTTGAAACAAATATTGAGTATTTTATTTTTTAATCAAGCTTTTATTGTACAAACAGTGCTAAAGCCTTTGTGGACGTACGGTAAACAGTCATAGGGCTGTATCAGTGACACAAATCTAAATATTCTACAGACCTTTCAAAATAAAGTGTTAAGATCATTCGTTAGCGCAACGTGGTTCCTACGAGTTCGATTAGAAATGAGGCGGGGCACTACCCCAATTTGAGTGTTGCCTTTATTGTTGGCTTAACCAAATTGAACAGAGCAAGAACAGTACGTTTGAAAGCGTAGTGGCTCTTAAGTCATTCTAGGTCAACTGTGACCTTGTGTTCCGGACGACTTTTTGCCAAACATTAAGGTTGACAGGCCTAGGGTTTTGTAAGACATCTATCTGTAAGTCACTCTCGGGTTGCTAAAGCTCGATCAGTAGCTATAAACTGGGGCCCCTGTTCTTTTGAGCAGCCCAACATGGAAACAGGACCAATGTGGTGTGCCCAAAGTGAAACTAAGCCCCACAGACAGGTGTTCACGTAAAGCAAACCTTATTGAGTTCAATTAGAAACGAGGATCTCCATAGAGACATCGGAATTCCCACGGCTAAAGATGAAACAAAAAACTGCGCTCGAAACCATAGAAATCGGCTTTTGAAGCACGTAAATAACTCAAACTTGTAGGAGGTGGTTTTAGTGAGTAAAAATCTCACACTACTATGAGCACGCGCCGTCTGTCCTCATCATTGACATACTAAACATGGACTGGTAGTGAAATGTCAGTTTCATACAAAATTGCGAGAAAGAGTGAAGCAAACATAAGCACTAGCCCTTTTGGTTCATTGCGGCGAAAGTATGAAACCTCTGCGCGCCTTTGCTATTTTTTACATAGAACATAGTGCCATCCATTGTAGAAACATTGCAACTGCGCATGTATGGTATGTCATTTTAGACGATTTCAACCTTTTTGGAGGGAAAAAAAAGTATGAAACTATCAGTGGAGCTCTTAGCGGTTCTGTAGAGTAACATCACGTCGAACTTAGATCATCATCTGGCCATATTTTCCTCCGCTCCAATGCTCCCAGGAAAGTAAAAGAAAAGCGGAACTTTTATGGGTAAGTACAGGAAGCATTCTGCATTTACCAATTAGGAGTTGATCGCACATAGTTCTGCTTGACTGTCCACCCAAAAATGTAGTTTAATTTGCTTAGGACTCACTCAGTATTTCTGAGGTGGATCATGAGGTCGTTTCGTTCCTTATCCATAAAAGGCTTCTGTGATAGTAACAAAGTTACTTTTCTGGGTCATCTAACTTATTTCTGATCTACAATTTTACGCCGAGTCCAAACGGCTAATTGAGAAGCTCATTCATGTCAGTTTTACTCCCGGATGTTTGTCAGACGTTCGCGAGAGCTGGCGCAGTGGAAAAAAACCTTAAGATGTAATTTGGGCCTTTCGGGACTCGAACCTGGGATCCCTCGCTTAGTAGCCCAACACACTACCACTAAGCCACTGCGCCGACTCTATAAATCAAATTCCAACCTTATAATCAACAAGAACTTGGTAAGCTTTTTAACTTGTAGTTTCGAAGTAAAGGGGTTCAGATTGTGAAACTCTTCTAATAAGTGACTTTCGAACTTTGACAGTTGATAGCAGCCATAATGTTGATGCTACATCTGTCAAATTGGCTGTCATTTATTCAGTTGTTTAACAACACGTGCAAACGATAAAATTGTTTTATCAAATGCATTTTCATCGAATAATCCTCTCAACTGCAGTGCCCATTTCTGGATGAATGGGTACAAACAAAATTGTCGAATTTGGGACGATACAAATGAACATGAGAACGAAGAGCGTCCAATGCATACCGAAAAAGTCACTGTTTGGTGTGGATTTTGGGCTGGCGGCGTCACCGGTCCATATTTCTATGAGAACAACATTAGCCAGGCCATTACCGTCTGTGGGTCGATGATGAACAACTTCTTTTGACCCGAATTGATTGATATAGACGACATATGCTTTGAACAGAATGGCCATATATGCCACACAGCTCACGCTACATTGGAATACTGCACGAGAGGTTTTCTGAAGTCGCAGGTCTATGCGAATGGGCCACGAACCACGGTGGCCCTCAAAGCCAACATAGCCCATGCCCATGCCATCGGTTCGAATTCAGCCTGATTTATGCGCCAGAGTCATGGACATTTTGGATGCGCGTCACCCGGGGAAGCCGCGGCGGATATTTGAACGATGAAACATTTCATATATAATGGCGTAGATAGACCTTTCAAACGAGTACAAAATTTCGTTGATATCTCATGCAGACTTTTTGTTTTATTAAAATTTAAAGATAGGAAGCGCTTAATGAAAGATCTTTTTTAACGCATCATGGGCACACGGCACACTGCATCAGGGCTGGCATTCTTCTGCCATAAATAGGTAAACGACAACCGCTAGTTAAAATACTAAAACTGAAACTTTCAAGAATTCCTCCCATCAAAGGATCCATTTGACACATTTTCCCAATTATCACTCAGCCATCTGACACAAGATTGCTTGTAATTATTCTGAAAAGTTCACTCAAACTCTTTACGTTTGCTCAAACCAGAAATTCGTCTTAAAAACCCCTTAAAGTTTCGAAAAGCCTAACAAGTAAACAATTTAACACAATTAAGGACTCGGCCCAGTAACGAACTACCACAAATTTAGCACTTAAGATCTGCACATTAGCCTCAGTCAAAGAAAAAAGGACAACACAAGTAAACCAAGTAAAGTCACTTCAAGCCATCTTGTAAACATTTCAACTTTCCACTCCACCACCCGCACATTCAAATTCCAGGTGAAGGTTACAGTCAACATTTTAAATCAACCCCCAGAGAGCAAACAAAAGGGAAACACCCGAGCACAGTCATGCCGCTGCGATGTGACCACATGCAAGCACTTTACTTTAAACAACATGGCGAATCGAAAGGTGTGTTTTGTTATCCTTGTGTAAAATAAACGTTTATAAATATGCCTTCACATGCACTCCTTTCCGTCTTACAATTGACGAGCATTTCGTATTCAACAAGTGTCACGTCTATTGATCCTTTGACTTTTTGATCCTATATCGCACGGTGGGTATAGCCTGTGGAATCGGCGGGTGGGTACTTACCTTTGGTTGTGTCCACAATCACACTTCGTTCGTCCGGCATTTTTTATTAGTTTCGTGGGTAAAAGGGAACTTCCCGGGTCAGAAGTCAGAACAACTCAATGTGGCCGCAACTCCGTGGTGCGCAATTAGGTGAATAAGTTTTCTTTGTTTCTCAGAATCGCACAATTACAGTCACGAGGCACATAGGAGGATGAATTATTTATTTGATATACGACGCAGCTATCAGTTCAAAGGACATGCATAGATTCGTAAGGGTTATCACTCAGCTATATTATTCATGAGAGAACTCGGTTAAAGTTAAAGCTGCTCACGAACAAATTAACTACAAACAACACGAAGGATCTGTCGAAAAGTTCGGCGTGGAAAATTTCGTTGTGACTTTCAGAAGTAATTATCTGTCAAACTGTGGGAGAGTTTCGGGGAGCGATTTAACTTGAAACACGTCGTCTATGGTCAGTGGTGCTGGACGAACTGACTTGTGAAATTTTCACCAAACAACGTCGCAGTATACAGTGAAACACTTGTTTCACAGGACACAATTTCCGAGTCCTGGATTATGCGCATTTGATACGCATCGGTGAGAGCTTACTCGAGTATATCCCGTTGTGATAAGAAAGCTCGACGTGATGTACTCGTATAGTGACGCGGCGCTTTGTAGCAAAGGACTCTGAACTTAAAACACACGTTGGAGAGAGTGTGTGCTCAGAATTTAGCTCAAAATGCAGGATTTCATCTGGTTGATATCCTGATTTTGATAAAGTGTTAATTGTCTCTGTCGCAGACGGAAGGGGTTGATTTGAGAGTGTGTGGTGTGTCCCTTCGGTATAATCAGTGTTGTACATTATGGACACGTTGGCTATGACGCTCACAATATCGATTGAAAGTCAATAGCTTAATTGAAAATTTTCTGATTGATTACTGTGATAATATTGCAAACAGATTGAGAGACGGTAATTAGCACTTTGACGATGACTGAACTCTGCACCCATCTGAATGGCGGCATTTGGGATTCGTCGAACTGGCCTGTCCCTTTGCAGGCAAAGTTCAAATGTCAAATGGTGCGTCAATGCGATTGGAGTGGTACTGTGGACTCGTTGGCAATGACTCCATAGAAGTGTATGAATTAATTATCGACCTGTGGTGGGGTGGGGGTCAAAACCACAATTTGCTTTTGACTTTTCAGATTGATAAGGGACTATCGATGCTCATTGAGAGCTGAAGGTCTATTCGGAATGTGTTGTAAAGTAAACGAGCTTAGTAAATGCTTTTCACATTTTGCATTCTTAGAAGTTTACCCGTAATCAGGCTGTAAACTACTAAAATTTTTAGTATTTTTCGAATGGTTAAGATAAATTGATGTGGAAGAAGATTGATATGAATTTTCCATTGATTATCATCACTAACATGCGGAATGTGTTTTGTTATTCACGGCCACAATGATGTTGTATACTACAGTGGTGTACTACAAAATCCTCGTTAACATTGGTGTAGCACATAGCCGTAGTTTAGTTCAATGATGTTACATACTGCTGTAGTATACTTCAAAATAGTGAACTACATCACGCCAGATAACAATGGCGTACCGTAGTGCTGTAGTATACTACAAAATTGGCTCCCGCAAGTGTGTACTTTATATTTATGTAGTGAACTACAAAACGTACGACAACATTGGTGTATTCTTTTGTAGTATACTACAAAATGCGCTCCCACAAATGTGTAGTATATACTTCTGTAGCCGTAGTTTATTGCAATGGTGTAGTGAATTGATGTAGTATACCACAAATAGCATGTCCACAAATTTGTAGTAGGTAAATACACTTCTGTAGTGAACTACAAAATGGTGCAGCGGACTCTTGTAGTATACTATAAAATATCTTGAAAGCGCCTGGCAACAATAGTGTAGCATAACTCTTGTAGTATACTACAAATTTAGCGCCCACACAAATTTTTAGGAGGCGTACATTTCCGTAGTGAACTAGAAAACAAACGACAAGAATGGTGTAGCATACTTCTGTAGTGAACTACAAAACGCATGACAACAATAGTGTGCACTTTATACTTCCGTTGTAAACTACGAAACGATCGACAACAATTATTTTGCATACGTCTGTAATTTACTACAAAGCGCAGCCCAGATTGATGTAGGAGCTACTGCTGCAGTTTACTACAAAGCACAATAAAAGAAAAAAAGGTATATTTGAAAGCTTGAGTTATAAAATGTTATAGCAATATGTGTCAAGCACTATGCAAAATCTGGACCGGTTTGGATAACGGGACGTGGAACTTCTTATTCAAAATTTGGATTTGTAGCTCTTGATTCGACTTCAGCTCACAACCTTTAAAAAAAAAAAGTATTGACTGTAACGCAGTTAATTCGGCAATAAAAGGGCAGGATTACACATCCTATTCTAAAGGTACTTTAAACATTAAGAACTCAAGGCAACTCCCTACATCGTTAATATATGCTACTACTTAGACGGCCATAAAGTAACTTCGACACAATAACTCAGCATTCCGCCTAGAATAACCAGAAAAAGAAGATACCAATAGCGCAACGTTCAACAAAGGAGTTTTCCAACACTGAGAATTAAGTTACCAGCACATGAGCCCTTACGCAGCTAAGTTGCTTCAATTAGCACTTATACAATAGACTTCTAATGATATCGTCGGCTGCTGCTCTCGGTCTCCAAGAAAACACTCTTTGTCGTAGGACCTCGTGAAACAATTATTCCTTACTTTGATCGACATTTTGTCACCAATGAATCACGCTCAATCATAGTGACACTCACCCAACCACGTTTGTCTTTGATCCAATTTCTGTTGCGATATCTCATCGCTCGTAGTCAGGGTTGTTTCTTTAAAGCAACACGCTCGATTGTAGGGCGGGGTTCTAAGGTTGTTTAAAAACATAAATGCAAGCAGGTTGATTTAGTTTCTATACGTCTCTACGTGGATTATTTACATCACTAACGTAGGTGATCCTTAGTCAAACAAAAAGCCTTTGAAAAAAAATGAGAGCGTGCTTGTGACCACACGCCAGATGTGAAACTTCTCTCGCTAAATGTGGATGTAAAATTGAACTGTGTTGTAAGTAGTTGAATTTCATTAAGAAATTTAATTTAAAAACCAAATCTTTATAATATTATAATCTTAATTCAGCGCAGAAGATAATTATGCTCATTAATTTAAAAAGTTTTCATAACACAATCCAATCCAAAGTTTTCTATTTCTATGTCGAGAGTTTTTGTTTACATTTTGTTTTCATATCGTCAAATGATTCAGTAGTTTAGTGTGTGTGTAAAACCTAGCTTCTTCAGTTACTCCAGCGTTCCCATATAAGTATTCACTTTGAGAATTCAGTTGGAAAAATTTTAAAAATATATCTTTCCAACAACCATACAAACCAACAAAATCTCATTAAAATTGGTTGAGTGGTTAAGAAGATCGACAACAGCGCCACCTATCGGGTCCAAAACTATCCTGCCCACAAGTTACAACCAACCATACCCACCCACAAAATTTCATTCGAATCGGTTGAGTGCTTAAGAAGATCGACAACAGCGCCACCTATCGGGTCCAAAATGATCCTACTCATCAAGTTACAACCAACCATACCCACCCACGAAATTTCATTGAAATCGGTTGAGTGGTTAAAAAGATCGACAACAGCGCCACCTATCGGGTCCAAAACTATCCTATCCATCAAGTTACAACCAGCCATACCCACCCACAAAATTTCATTCGAATCGGTTGAGTGCTTAAGAAGATCGACAACAGCGCCACCTATCGGGTCCAAAATGATCCTACTCATCAAGTTACAACCAACCATACCCACCCACGAAATTTCATTGAAATCGGTTGAGTGGTTAAGAAGATCGACTACAGTGCCACCTATCGGGTCCAAAATGATCCTACTCATCAAGTTACAACCAACCATACCCACCCACGAAATTTCATTGAAATCGGTTGAGTGGTTAAAAAGATCGACAACAGCGCCACCTATCGGGTCCAAAACTATCCTATCCATCAAGTTACAACCAGCCATACCCACCCACAAAATTTCATTCGAATCGGTTGAGTGCTTAAGAAGATCGACAACAGCGCCACCTATCGGGTCCAAAATGATCCTACTCATCAAGTTACAACCAACCATACCCACCCACGAAATTTCATTGAAATCGGTTGAGTGGTTAAGAAGATCGACTACAGCGCCACCTATCGGGTCCAAAATGATCCTACTCATCAAGCTACAACCAACCATACCCACCCACGAAATTTCATTGAAATCGGTTGAGTGGTTAAGAAGATCGACTACAGCGCCACCTATCGGGTCCAAAATGATACTACTCATCAAGTTACAACCAACCATACCCACCCACAAAATTTCATTGAAATCGGTTGAGTGGTTAAGAAGATCGACTACAGCGCCACCTATAGGGTCCAAAATGATACTACTCATCAAGTTACAACCAACCATACCCACCCACAAAATTTCATTGAAATCGGTTGAGTGGTTAAGAAGATCGACTACAGCGCCACCTATCGGGTCCAAAATGATACTACTCATCAAGTTACAACCAACCATACCCACCCACAAAATTTCATTGAAATCGGTTGAGTGGTTAAGAAGATCGACTACAGCGCCACCTATAGGGTCCAAAATGATCCTACTCATCAAGTTACAACCAACCATACCCACCCACAAAATTTCATTGAAATCGGTTGAGTGGTTAAGAAGATCGACTACAGCGCCACCTATCGGGTCCAAAATGATACTACTCATCAAGTTACAACCAACCATACCCACCCACAAAATTTCATTCGAATCGGTTGAGTGGTTAAGAAGATCGACTACAGCGCCACCTATCGGGTCCAAAATGATACTACTCATCAAGTTACAACCAACCATACCCACCCACAAAATTTCATTGAAATCGGTTGAGTGGTTAAGAAGATCGACTACAGCGCCACCTATCGGGTCCAAAATGATCCTACTCATCAAGTTACAACCAACCATACCCACCCACGAAATTTCATTGAAATCGGTTGAGTGGTTAAAAAGATCGACAACAGCGCCACCTATCGGGTCCAAAATGATCCTACTCATCAAGTTACAACCAGCCATACCCACCCACAAAATTTCATTCGAATCGGTTGAGTGCTTAAGAAGATCGACAACAGCGCCACCTATCGGGTCCAAAATGATCCTACTCATCAAGTTACAACCAACCATACCCACCCACAAAATTTCATTGAAATCGGTTGAGTGGTTAAGAAGATCGACTACAGCGCCACCTATCGGGTCCAAAATGATACTACTCATCAAGTTACAACCAACCATACCCACCCACAAAATTTCATTTAAATCGGTTGAGTGGTTAAGGAGTTTTAGGCGGCGGCATAGCGATGGCGACCGGCTAATTTCCGTCTCGCACTTCCGCTTGGTCATTTCCGCTTTCATGAATCGATTTTACTCCCAAGTCGCGCCATAAGATGTTTCACATCAAAAAGCGACAGGAGTCAAAAACCCTATAATCTCTTCATGCGAAATTTATTCCAAACATATGTAAATCTGAACAAATTACCTATCAAAAATTTGCTAAGCCATACATAATATAAGACAAATTATGCCAATCTTTAGCTGTTTCCGGTTTGCCCTAATTTGAAAACCCTCGCCCCTGTAATAATTAAACACAAGACAGCCTCGAAACCTTACAGCACCCACACTCAAGTGAATTGTCAAATAAATCCCAAGCACAAAAATCTACGCCAATAAATATCCTACCAAACAAAAACAGAATTCCAAACCGAAATGAAATGAAATTTCCACAAAACATTCCCTGTTCCACATTCTGCTGACCAAATTGTAAAACGCATTTGGTATGTGTCAGCATTGTCCGCTTGTCAACATTCTGAATTCAGAACACATGCACTTTTTCTCAGGCGCACTATACCATCACACAAACTGTGGCTGTTCGTATAGCGTGGATATCCGTTTACATTGGTGTCTTCCCCCGTTTTCCTGGAGCCATTTATTCGCTTGCTTATCGAAGCATCAAATACACCGGAATTTAAAGTTGGCAATGGATTTTTCGAAACAAAGTACGTCCCATCTGGCAGCGTATCAAATTCAATGGATATTGTTGTGGAGAATTTTTAAATCAAATTTCGTGTAAACTCTTGGTCATTGACATCGTATTTGTATCGGCTGGCGTGTGGTGGCGTGTGGTGACGTTTTGGACGATTTTAAATAATTTATTATGGGGACAGTAAAATGTGTTGATGTTATAGCCGTCAATGGATAAGAACATGCTTTATAAGGTTTATGATCGATTTTATTCAAGGGTTTAGTGGAATAAAGTAATCGATTATTGATTGAGGGAAACCCGTTATAGCACGATTAGAGGTTTTCAAAGTTTTTCCTACCGGCGCCGTTCAAGAAGCACGATGTGAAGGACCGAAGGACAACAGAAGGTAGCTGCGATTGAGAATGGAGGTACATTAGAGGCCACTGAGCACTGTCGCTACAAAAATAAAGGTTCGAACGTTTCCTGGAAAGTGGTCATTTCTGTTAGCTCACGTGATCGCCTATTTACTAAAAGTTAAAAAAGCTTAAGCCTTTCTGTAGTTTTCTATTAAGATTAAATAAAAAAATAAGAAAACAAAGCAACACTTTACATTTATAGGTTTCCCAATATTTTGTCAATGTGGACTCAATCAAGGTCCGAATACAACGCACTCTTGCAAGCGCCTACAAAGCGGTGCTACATACAAGGATAGAAAGGGCTCGCGAGCTCTCCCAAAAAAGGTAAAAAAAGATGAACGATAAAACTCTAAAGTGTTGTCGGTTTTGAGGATATGGAAAGGCCACTTCTGCGGACTGTTAAACGGGAGAAGAGGACCGAAAAGTTTTAGGGAGAACGAAACATTTAACCTGCACGATGACAGTTAAGACTTCAACCAAAGCGAAGTGGCTCCTGAATTGGGTGGTCTTTTTGTTGAGCTTTTTAAGGCATTTGAAGATGATTTGGCGGAGTATATACGTTAAGTCATTTGCGAGACTTATTTGGAGAATTGCATGTGGCTGATTGCTGTAACCTCATCAAAAACAATAAAGGCATCAGTCTTCTTAACTTTGCACTCAAAATTCTGTCTATTGTACTGTATTAACTTCTTAAACAATTTGTCAAAGAACTGATTGTCCGCTAAAAGTGTCCATTCAGTCAAAAATAAATCACCTATTGGCGACAGATTTTGAAGGTAGCATCAAGAGAAGAGTCTAAAAGCTGTACAGCGTCATCGACCCGATTAGCATCAATACTTTGATTCAGAAAATGGTCGATTTCCGCCCAAATCAAATTAATGGTTATTAATAGAGTGGTCTTAGAAAAGCGCAAAAACCTTCTTAAGGTTTTTTCCTCTGCGCCACCTCTTGCGAACGTCTGACAAACTTTCTAAAGTATAATTGTCAAAAAAGTAGCTTCTCAATTTGACATAAAATTATAGGTCCCTTCTATTCATGCCAAAAATAAAAGCAAATCTATTGAGTCTTCGATGACTTGTTCCGGGCACAAGTAAAAGTTGCCCTCAAATTTGTTATCATACACAATTGAACGCACCTACTCACTGATAAAAAATACTGTAGACGAAGAGTTGTTTGGGGCCCATTTAAAATTATTTCGAAGCAGCTGTTTAAATCCTAAGTCTACCTAGAGGACGAATGCCTAGTGGCACGGACTTCAAAGCTCTTCTTTGACCTGCAACAGTCCAAAAAACCAACCCAAATTTCGAATAACAATACATTCAAGCGCCCTACTTCTTCAGTGGATAGTGGGATCTGAGATGAGATGAGATGAGACCTACCAAGTGTCGGTAGACACCGTCCGTATGATCAGTCTCGAGAGCCAAGGGCCTGATTTAGACGCAGCTTTCATTGCTATGCTCTGCATTTCTAGGGTTCGATTTATATTGAACGAACTTGCTCCATCACTTCTGGAGGTCTACGTCAAATATGTCATAAGAACTCAAACCATAGGCTGAGCTTCTCTAAATAGAGAAGAGATCTTTTTTTATTTAAAATTCTAACACGATGCCAATTACTCGAACAAATATAGAGCCGTCACCAAATCAAAAGTTAATCACGCCACACGAGGCACTTGAAAACATTTTATTTTCGAACCTAATGCGAGCAAATGTGCACAACATGAGTATCCACTTTGTTTACTTAAATATTTACGCAGATCTTTAAGTTTTTTTTTGTGCCTCATTTGAATTTTTTTTCCTTTTTACGAATTCATGTATCCTCTAGAGGCGTGCATACATGTAGCCCCATGTGAATATCATTCCTTTGTTATATACCTACCAACAAGTGCAACTTTACACAATCAAATATGCTTCCGATATTGATTTTCGATTAGGAAAAAAGTATATTACACCAACTTGTAATATTGTAATACCCTTTCGTGGGTGTGCGAGTATCTATGTAGGTTCCTTTGTACTTTTTTTATGGAATTAAATGGATTCCCTTTCAATAGATTGCGAGTATCGGAATAAAACGAGTCACCAAGGATGCCAACAAAGTTACCCGGATTTCATATTTTGTTAAATATTAAAGGCATACCGATACCGATGTCACGTAGCATGAAATATTGTTTTGAGTTTAGACAACGAGAGAACTCTGCCCACTTGTGGGTATTAATTTTGCAGGTCAAGCTGGATATTGATCCCATTTGGGGTATGTGATGTTGTATTGTGAAAATCGTTGGGAATTTTCAAGAATGAAAAAAAAAATCAATGCGAACAGAGATTCCATTAAAATATTGAAGTTTCAGATTTTTCCAAGAAGCAAACGTTAAGAAAAACGACGTCAATGGAATATTGACTTTAGAAGGACGAAAAAAAAATAATAATACCGCTTAGGGGTGGGAAGCATTTAATATGCGGGAGAAAGGGTTTGATGTGATTGGAAACGGTTTTATGGGAATTTCATCACCTGTTGTTTGTATAGGAAGCATGCAACAGTGCACGTGTTTACTTTGGATCCTTGAGTGGTGTACGAAACCGAATGATTTTGCGAAAAATGCTGTAGGGTTATAAGCCGTCTTGTAGAATTTTTACTAATAAAGTTTATTTCTCTTTACGGATGTAGGTAGGGGGCGGTACTAAGAGCCTGTGACGCAATCAAGAAGCCTTTTCAGTTAACATGGTGCCAAGGTAACGACCTCTTGGTCCAACAGTGTGCTTTCTATTAATGTGCACTTCTTCAATGGCGTTGAATCATTCGACATTATTCTGGATTTTAAAAACAAAAGTAGGCTAAAAGTAGGCTAAAATTTGCACATATCTATTTTGCATATTTAATGCATTTAATTCCATTTAATTTGTTAATCGGTGCATACAATTTTGTTATTCAGTATTATATATATTTATTTCAATTTTAGTTACTTTACTATTTCAAGGATTCAAGAATGAAACTCAATTTAAGCAAGGCGTGCCCACACTTAACACACGTCTGGAAAAGCCTAATAAATTAATCGACAAGTGTGGAGGCATACCTTGCGACTTTTTTAGCTTGAAGGTAGCTTAAATGGAGGTTTTCCAAAAAAAAAATACCCGAATAATCTAGGCCCCTCAACTTCCAATGCAATATCATTGAATTCGCTTAAAAAACATATAAATAAATAGTTGTCCTAACAAGTACCCAAGAACTAGCATCTCACAGCCGTTTATTTATTTATTTTTTGAGAAGCTCTTTCATGATAGTTATATTTTGGGATGAACTCCAGACTAATCATACGCCAGAAGCCTGCGCAATGGCTTAGTGGTAGTGTGTTGGGCTACTAAGTGAGGGGTATCCGGTTCGAATCCCGAAAGAGCCATATTACATCTTAAGTGTTCAAACAGAGTGGAGCGAAGAGTGAGCAAGAGCAAAGAGCAAAGCGATAAAATCAAACACGTGCAGTGAAAGGGTACCACACAGAGTGCAGCGTCGTTCGAAGGTCGAGCAAAGCGGCGACAAGAGAGCAAAGCGGCGATTTCAAACATGTTTGATTTTTCCGCTATCATCGCTTTGATTTTCGTGGTCGTGGAGTGATTGCACCACTTCTTTGTCAACTTGTGTTGAATTTTGTCAAGTTAATAGTCGAACGTGCTTGTGCTCATTCGAAAATATTGTTGGAACTTGACGTGATCCTCACGAAGCTCTATAAATAAATGATGAAATTCACCATAGACACTTCGCGATCGGTTAATTATATGAATTCCTTCACTTCTGTTTCCGCGTGTCAAGTAATACCACAAATTACATGGAGGGTTTTCATTAAAATAAAAATTAAAAATATTAGGATTCATCCTCACAAAGGGAAACTATTCAAATGGAAAAGAATAAAGAATGAAGCAAGAGTTGTTTGCTTCTCACTTTACTCTTTGCTCTTTGCTCCTCACTCTGGCTAGCTTACATCCTTACTCTCCTCTCGTGCTCTTTGCTCTTTTCTCTGACGATTTTTGCAGTGTTGCTCTTCGCTCCACTCTGTTTGTACACTAAGGTTTTTTACCACTGCACCACCTCTCGCGAACGTCTGACAAACATCCGAGAGTAAAACTGTCATGAAAGAGGTTCTCAAATTTCCATTCGTCCCAAAAATTTAAAACCCACACAAAGCGAATGGTTGTAAGAAGCTAGGCCTTCGCGCCAAAATATTTATTTATTTATTTAGAAGTGGCGCAGGGGGAACAACTGTACGAAGTAATATGTGTTTTCTGGACAGCGAACCTAAGACCCCTCGCTCCGTAGTCCAGCGTACTAACTACTGAGCCGTTGTGCCCAATTGTTCAAAAATTGAATAGTCCGACGCAAGAGTGTGATAAAATAGAAAGTAATTTTTTTTAACCTAAAACCCGAATTGTCAAGCTGCATTTTCTGTAAACAAAATATTACAGTAACCCTGTTGTCTTTTTTTTTTGAAAAATCTCCGCAAATATTCCCTTTGGTTCCATGGAAGCATTCGAATCATTCAGCAATCATTATCGCTTTGGTATGTAAGTATGGAGGCTTTTCATAGGGGGAATATAACTAACAACCATTTCAATGAGAGTAGTAGACGTTCGAAAACAATTAATCACTTCCACCCAACGATGACAGTGACGACGACGACACTAGCTGGCTTGGTCATACAGATGGAACTGGTGACGTGTCAGTTTTGCTAGCAATTAGAGTAATAACTATGGAAGTCGTAATTGATTTGGAATTTCTGAATATTGAGTTCCATTTAATTGTTTTATATAAAATTAATGATTGACTGTAGTTAAAAATAAGTAGAAAAACAAAGCGGTAGTTTTTAAATGAACTATGTATATTGTTTAAAGCATTTTTTGTCAAAATATCCAGCAAAATTCTACGAGAAACATTTTGGTAACGTCAACGCAAGTCAACTAAGTTTCATGGTTACATCAACGCAAGTCAATGAAGGATATTCTGCTTGATCAGACTTTGGCCCAACCGAAGACAAGTTATATTGAAACGAAACCCCTGCCCTAACTTGCCACTCTAGCTCTCAGTTTTCTTGAAATCCGCATTTTTTCGCCCAATTTTCCAATCCGTATTCCGTTCCGTGTGTATCGAACTAGAATTCGCGTGAAATCGAGGAAGAAGCAAAAAATAAAATAAATTCTGCCAACTGTGGTGGATTATGACAGATGTCAGAAGTGACACTTCTTAGTTATTATGAATTCGCCAAAGGCGAATAACTGAATGTATTTAATTAATGCTCAAATGTGCAGAATTTTGCCTGCAGTGGAAATAGAACACACACGTTTAAATGGGAGAGAACACATGTAAATTCAGCATGCGTTGCGGTACTGCAAGTTGTCTCTATTTCAAAAAAACAGTGCCACCACAACACAGAAAAAAAAAACACAAAATTTTAACAGGTTTGGCATCATTGTGATTGACGTTTATTTCGAATTCAAATGATTTGCGTACAAATAACACCGGCTGACTGACGAAATGGAGAAAAAATAAATTAATAGAATTCGTGATGGAAAAGTATTTATTTAAAAGTAATTTATTGTATGACTTATCTCACTGTAATAACGTCAAACAAAAGTTCTGCTCGTGTGTCTTGCTTGCTGAACTGCGTGGTTTAATGCGTTCAGAAATTCTGCACATGTGTTTTGGGCATAAGACAATCATATGAGACAAGAGAGTGAGCGGATATATTTTGAATTCAGATGAAGCAAATTTTTAAAAAACGCCAATGACAGTTCAATGAGCGCGAGTTCACAATTAGTCGGATCCAGTTAAGCAGCGCTGGTGAGAAAGGAAATAATGATAATTATCGGATGGGCAGAAAGATTCGTTACCACATTATTGCGCTTTCGGTATAAGGCTTCAATGGATTATGGATACTTGCGACCGCTTCGACTTCTCAATAGAATTTGTGTATATTGTCTATTTCACTTTCCCCCTTTCTGTCAATTTGTTTTAAATTCCATTGGCTCCTTTTTTCACAATCCCAAAAGCACAAAGTGCCAGCAGCATTAAACATACCGAAATATGTATTTTTCTCGCATTTAGAGTCGCCGTATATCGGCAATAGTGCGGCGAATGTTTTCCTCCAAGTGGTCAATCGTCTCGGGCTTATCGGCGTAGACCAGCGACTTCACAATTCCCCACAGAAAATAGTCAAGCGCCGTTAAATCGCACGATCTTGGAGGCCAATTCACGGGTCCGCAACGTGTTAAGATAAATTTAAGATAATTAGCTTATTTTTTTTTTTGATAAACTAACTTAAAAATTCATAAGCAACATTTTAACACCAAGATTGAGTTCAACAATTAACTTTAAGTGGTTAAAAAAAGCAAAAGAATTTTTTTTCGGTTGCATTTTTCGTGTTGCTATAACTGGCCCCTTAATCGCATTAATTGCTCTGATGAACAATTGTTGACCGTAAAATGGACGTAGTGCGCGATACGTATTTCGAACAGAACTATGATTTTCAAAATAAATTTTGCAGAATTTGGAAGCATAGTTCAGGTGTCAGTCTATTCGTGTTGAAATGCCAAACCAAGCTAAAAATAAATCACTTGACAGCTGTCAAAATGACGGGTTAAAATAGTGTTGCCAACTTAAAGTTTTATACATCTAAAAAAATTATAAAGAAAACTGGGAAATATAAAATTAATTTAAAAAAATAATAAAGTAGTGTAATCTTATTAAGCTTTTATATTCTATCACCTTCTTCATCCAACAAATCGGGATCGTTATCTAGTGCCCCCTGCGAAGTTGTCAATTTTTTATAAAAGTCATAAAAACCGGTAGAGTTTCGTAAGTAGTGAGCATATTCTTTTTCTGTCTAGAAGTCTAGATGACTTAACTTTATAACAAATGACTCAAGTCAACTTACGCCATTAACACCAAGCAATTTTAGAATTTCCTAACAAATACGCTTTGTACAAAATAATTTATTTTGGAAGGAGTTACGCTGATAGGACCAAACGACAGAGAGCAAAATTTACTTTAATCCAATAAATATCCGAAAACTGTTGTTTCTTTACTTTTATACCTGACGCCTATTAATATGCAACTGATTTTTTATCTTGTTTTCCAAATATGTGCGAAAATAAAATCTATGGGAATTCAATTTTTATTTCGCCCGGATTGTCGAGAATTCCGTTGCATAAGCTTGGCGCCTAGTCAAAGTTATCTTTATATATATAATTCTACTGTACGTGTGTATGTCACTGAACTCCTCCTAAACGGCTGGACCGATTTGAATAATTTTTTTTGTATGCGTTTGGGTAGCGCCCTGGATGGTTTAGAAGCCGATTGGTCAAAATTGGTCAAAGGGGCGTGGTATCGCCCATACAAAAATAACATTCAAAATAGTATATCTTGAAAACCACCGAATCGATCGAGTTCAAATTTACACATAATCTTAGGTATTGGCCCAAGAATATTCCTGTGAAGATTGGTCAAAATTGGACAAAGGGGCGTGGCACCGCCCATACAAAAATTACATTCAAAATCTTGTACGTATTTCAAAAGCAACCGAATCGTGACTGCGAGTTATTAAGTAAAATACAAAATTGGTTTATTTGGAATATATAAGACAAAAAAAGTTGTAACAATATCACACTCCATTGTTCATACGGAACATACAAACACAGTGCCCCAAAAATCGATGTATTATTAAAAAACAAAATTCTAAAAAAAACGCCTTTTTGTACGGAGCCTTTTGATATTTCCGGTTTCGCATTTCAATGAATATTAAGTGTATTATACATACAACAATGCCACGTCTTCGTGAACGAGGAGGAAATATTGGTCGACGCACTCCGAATTCACAAGTAGTCCAGAAAGGTCGGCTAAATAGATCGGCAGAAGATAAATTGACGGACAATGCAAATTTAAGAAACCAGGCTGTAATAAAACGTGTAAATGAAAATCAAGAGCAACGCAACGAACGTCTTCGAGCCAATGCATTAAGACAAAGACTGGCCCGTCAAAGAGTCACCGATACATTTAGAACACGTGAACAACAGCGTTTGCAAGTGTATCGCGCATTGACACGTGCATCACTTCTTCACCTTGCGTTTGAATATGAGTCGGACATCGACTATTCGTCATATTCACAAATTGTAATCGGTTCTATGAACAAACAATGCCAATACTGTCATGCACTCAAATACAAAGGTGAATCGGCCGGTTTCTGCTGCGCGTCTGGAAAATTTGTATTCCCACCATTGAATTTGCCGCCAGAACCATTGAAAGCACTATTGGCTGGAGCTACATAACAATCCAAATAGTTTTTGCGTAAAATTCGCAAATTCAATTTCAAATGACTTCATTTGGAGCAACAAAAATCGTTCAGAACGCGGATGGTCGCAATTTTCAATCAACTTTTAAGATTCAGGGCCAAGTGTATCATCAAATTGTTTCTTCAATGCCAATGCCTAATACCGATTCAAAATTTCTCCAAATTTATTTCATAGGTGATGAGGAACAGCAAATAAACGCACGCTGTCAGTACAACCATATCGAGCAGATGGAGAAGAGACAAATTGTGGGTATTTTAGAACCGTTTTTTTTTTTGCAAAAATGCAAAATTATTATCTGGGATGAATGCACTATGGCACACAAGCATTCACTTGAAGCTCTCGATAGAATGATGAAAGATCTAAATAATAACACCAGGCTTTTTGGTGGTGCTTTACTGCTGCTGTCCGGTGATTTTAGAGAGACATTGCCGGTCATTCCACGCGCTACATATGCGGACGAAGTTAACGCATGTATAAAACAATCATCTATGGCGAAATGTCTGTACATTACGTATTAACACAAATGTAAGAGTTCAACTACAAAACGATCCATTGGCACATCATTCTCCGAGCAATTGCTCAATATTGGAAATGGAGCAATACCATTGCATGGAGACACACAATGCATCAAATTGCCGGACAACTTCTGCAACATGGAAAATACGAAAGATGCTTTGATTGAAAGCGTATTTCCCGATTTACAAGCTAATTATGTATATTAATCATACGTGGTTCAAAAAGCATGCAGGACAACGTCTGTCGGGTCCGCTAGTTGTATATATTTTTTGAGCCCAAATAAATACATTTGCGATGGGAATCGATGGGAATGGAAACCGATCACCGACTCTTTCTGTTAGATTAGGAATCATCTTTAAGTAACTACAGACAAAGACAGAATTAATCCAGTGGATTAAGAAATTGCACTGAAACTTACACTGATAATAACATAAAAAAAAAGCCTTCGAAGCACAATCAACAGGACATCTAAATCGACTTTGTTCATTTCCAACGATTCCCTAATGCGCTGTGGCATTATATCATATGTTTGTCACCAGTTAATTGCATGCAACTACACCAATTCAATTTTAATTCAGCTAGTGGTCAGAAAGGCAATCCTCTGGGGGCAATTTTCATATCACAAAATGTCCACGTAAATAAATCTACACACGCAAGCCATTAATATGAGTTTAATTTTAAAACCCAAAGGCGCACTATTTTCAACACGAAAGCGGGCAACAAAACAACCTAAATTAAATTCGTTTTTACAACGCAATTCGAAAAAAAAAACTGATTTGACTCACCCTTGCTGTACATCGATGATCCAGATGCTGTATCTGGTCGACGATTGAAACTTCCCCTAGAGCTGTTACCGCCACCTGTCAGTGTGGCTAACTTAATTGGTTGCGAGTGAGATTGCATTGTTGGTGTCATTCCTGGGAAGTTTCGATATCGCAAGTGAAAAATTAATTATTTACATAAACACACACAGTAGTTATGGTCGCCGCCAAACAAACGTGTTCCACGTGTATGTAAAGCAACTTAGTACCGCACTCAAACGGTTCATTAACACTGACCACGATTGTCCCGAAACGAAATCAAATTAAATCTACCCGAGGGACAAGTTAAACCAATTAATCGATTGCTCGACCACTGCGAAAGCTTCAACCACAATGAATAATTCGATAACTCCTCACCATCGCAGTCGCAGTATATAGGCGATCAAGGCAGTCACTAGCACGCACTCGTTCTATCCAACAGACAACAGGATAAAAAGGACATTTTTCGAGAAAACAAATAACCCGACTACCTACCGTTCGAACACAAACGTGACCCGCTGCTACACGAAATACGAGTATTGGAATTTATATTTATGTTGTCCTGCCAGGAGGGAAATACGAAGAAAACAAAAATAGGAAGCGCCACCAAAAGCGCATGTCTTGCTAATGTCCTTTTTTTAATGCTCTCACAATTACTTATATGCTCGTCACATGGCTGAACGCCGAACCCTTTTTGTGCAGCGGTCGCCTTATGAATGAGAGGCATGTGCAAGGTCCTCTTCATATGGAATACGATGATTCAGCGATTAAATGGTTACTTGCGTTAATGCACTCCGAAGGACAAGTCTGCATAGAAATTCCGCCAAGAGAAGACTTGCATCAAAGTGAAGGACTCGTCACGATTATTTAAAAAAAGAAGAAACCGATTCACCTGTAAAACAATGAAAAGAAGAACAAAACCGTTCATGTCTGGAAGAAGATAAGGACTTTTTTTCTAGAACCGAGGCACCATTCGCTTTTATGCTGCAGAATGTAATTCTATGTCGCAAAAATGTATTGTGGGTCTTGCGGGCGCGCAATTCATATGAACATTTTTTGTTTGGTCTGTTGAATTTGAGTGGTGTGCCAGATCCATAAAGTGGTTGGGAGATCCTTAAGCTAAAAATAAATGATTGTGGCACTTATAAGAAGGGGAGGCAAATGAGTTCATCGGACTGAACCAATGCCAAAAGGCATAAGTGGAGTAGAGTATACGAGCAAAAGTATGGATATGGATAGATTGCGGTTAGCATTTTAAAGGACTGCAAGGTGGTGTACATTACGCCAGAAGATAAAGTCACATGCCAGCAAATGTGTGCACACCCAGTGAATTACTAGATTGCATTTGTTGGGAATTTCTTCTTACGTCGTAGCATTGTTGTTTCCGTCTCGAGTTCGGCGGAGGGGCCATTGGAATGCTCGATTAGACTTCCAAATACGTAAGTCTGTGGTATCCCATTTAGAATGTGGTAAAGCATGATCTGTTCTCATCAGCTAAGCCTTAACCAGGTTTTCTTATAAGGTCATGATTGGCAACTGTGCTGGCAAAAAAACTTATCCCGCAAAGTAATTCCTGACCGCAGATATTGCCCAGCCTAGGGTGGGTTTCAAAAGAAATCTTTTAAACTTTTTCTTGCAAATTGATCGGCAAATTCATTCCCCAGTGTGACCTAGACCCCATACCAGTGTCAAATCATTATTTATCTCTAGGGAGATCTCATACACCAGTTTGACTAATGGCGACTAATGATTTAAGCAGCTTATTTCAGATTCTCTTCAACTTTTTTCACGGCTTCTTCATATCACATGAGTCTGTTAGAAATTGTTTCCCAGGCACGTTGAACAAGTTTGAGCTTCTTGTGCAGCGCAAGATAGGACTTCTCTCAATTTTGTAACAATATTCTAAAGTAGTCAAGCATTTAACTGTGAAACAGTTCAAGATCCTTCATGTAAATTATAGTCGATTCAGTCGAGATAAAAATGTTTCGTATACGCCATGCATGCCGAACAATTTGTTATTAATTTTCAACCTAGACAAATTTCAAATATACGAAAATTGCCTACAGCTTATTTAATTTTGTAAACATTTGAAAATATTTTAAAAATTAAAAACTAATTTCATTCCACTAAAATGTTACTTAAGCATTCTTTTTTTATTTGATTTAAATTCACTTACCAAGTTGTCTTACTAAGTATTTTGATGCCAATCATCAGCAAAGCAGCACCAAGAAATATTTAAAAAAAAATGTACTTGAATTTAATTTACGAGTTGTGATGATGTTTACTCACTTTTTAATATGCGGTTTCTGTAGTCGTCATCTTTGGGTATGGTAACACTTCCACCTCCGTTCGAAACAACTGAACTGATTTGTTCCATTGGTACAATGTCCTGCAAATGAATATTTGCTTAATTAAATCTCAATCTCAGAATTATATTTTAATTCATTTATCCATCATCAACAAGTCGATAACATAATCTGTGTACCCTTTTCAAAGACTGACCCTTGTCTTAGATGCTGCTTGTCATCGGTAATCAATTTAAATATCAGGAGCATGCAGAGTGTTTGTGATAACTGTGGACTGTTATCGAACACTTGAAAAAGGTTTTTTCTGTTGCTTATATAAAGACGACGATAGGATATTTTTCAAGTGCGGTTATAAACGACGCATTCTGTTGCAGACAGACAAGTTTATGAATCCAAATTTTGTATACTTGCCTGTTTCAGAAAATTATTTACAAAAATGGAGCAAGATGGCTTAGATGTTTTAGTTATAATATCTAAAACTATGCCTGTACTTAAATGCGGACCACTGTTATAAAGGATAGCTTAAAGTTAAGCAAATGGAACTTAAGGCAAACAAATTTCTACATTATAATAAAAATTTTATCGTTTTTTAACGTAAAAACTACGAAAAGATTTTGATGAAACTTATTTTTAAATGGTTCTTATTCTTAATAATCTTAGATAAATATAGGTGATGTAGTTTAGAGCCACGCCTACTTTTTGTGAATCGTTTCGTCTTTCTTTACAGCATTTAACTTGCCATTACTCAAATTTTTTTCTAAATCAATGCAAAAAAAAGTAATATTTAAGGGAGACAACAAATTCTTAAATATTTAAAGCCACCAGTCAGCTCTCATCCAGAAGCTGTGTTCCAGGTCAAAATCTAACATTTATTTCAACAAACCGATTGGCACTGCGGACATTGAAAGCTTTCTGTGTCGTTCTCTCTGTTGGAGCGAAACGAAGAGGAGGAGTGCAGTGTGCCTAAAAGAGTAATCAACGTTTTCCTGAGGAAATGAGCAGATGGCTGTCGAGCAAATACTGTAAAAGCCTATGCGTACTCATAATAGTTGTGGTATGATTCCAACAGATGGCTCTGGAAATCAATAATTATTGTGAGCTATTTTATATAACTCTTATTTGCAAATCTGTTCTACGGAAAACTTATCTGCAATGTACACCTGTCTTGAATATTGGTAGCCTTTTTAACAACATGAACTAAAAAATAATTAAATAAGTAATTGCTTCGAAAAATAACTCCTGTAAGACCTTTGCGAAGTATATTCACAGACCTTACAGAGGAATAAGGAATTAAGTTTCCATAAGATCTCTATTAGACCTCCGAAAATTTGTGAAGACCTTCTTTAGATTCCGACCAGAGGCATGTAACGAAACGCCTATGTTCGTCACACTTTTATGGCCACATAGAGAATTTGTATACGTCTCTTAGGAGTCACACTCGCTTAGTGCCGCAAAACCATAAATGCCCAATAAAAGTGTCAATTGGGGAGACTTGTCTACGTGTGTTTTGTACCAATCTTGTCTTATCCAGTCAATTACCTCTGTTAAAGTGCGCCAAATTTGTTTGTATTGGCCTCGGTAGCGCCTTACCGAAGTCAAATTGTTACTTGGGTGCATGGTTGTCGTTTTAGTGACTTTGTCGGTGTATCTAGTGGAATTAAAAAAAATATTTTTTGTCAATTAAAAAATTTTAATCACTTCTCCAGTGACTTTTTGCAAAAACATGTTTTTCTATTTTTAGAATTTTTATTTTTTGACTTTTTTTAAATAGCATATCTAGTTTTTTTTATGTGTCCTGCTGCTAACTTTATATTTAAATAAATCGAACTAAAAATCCAAAATCACTGAAATAAAGAACTTCTTAATGAGTTACAAAGGTTTTTCTTCAGAAAAATCGAATGAAAAAACATTACGCTAAATAATCAAAATTTTCCATCGTATAGTTAAGCATTCTTTCTTTTGTTTAATTCTATTATGTTTTGTTAGTATTTTTTTATTTTCATAAAAATCGGTTTAAAAAAAAAAACAAAACAACAAAAATCGTGTAGCCTCTTGAAATAATGATGAGGTAGGCAGCATTATTCAAATTCGACGGCGACATAATGAACCTCTAAGCCCGTACAAGAAACCTAGCCTTCTTACTTGATGCGGGTTTAACATTCAAAGACCACACATGTCAGTTTAATGACAAAATCGAGCTCTAGCACCAGGTACAGCGACTGTTGATGGCGACAGCTGTTTTTTCAGTTAGTCATTGAGTATTACCATACGTATATGATTCTTCAAATTAAGTCAAACTAGAATTTCTACAACAATCGATACATATAGAAAATAGAATAGAAGTAGCATCTACCAGAGAAAAGGGTTACATATCAAATAATTTCTACAGTCCGAAAGTAGAACCAACTCTCAAAAATCAAACTACATCTTCTAGGTGGGGTTACAACAACTTACTAGTAACTTTGAACGCACATTGTACTTAGTTTTCTTATCTTTGCTGGAATATCTGTAATTGCTACGTCGTTCACTCTCCCATTGCTGACTGCTCATAGCAGGCCTGTTGTTCTTTGTGGAGTCGTAGTCAGTGTCACTTTCACTAAGCGACATTTTTTATAAATCAATTTGAATGTCTCTTAAGTTTGCAATTGCAAAGCCTTTATAAACGAGTCAAAGCTCTTAATGGTTTACCGAAAAAATCGCGACTTGGAGATTTTAATATCTTGCTGTAAGCTCCTAAGAAAATGTTAAATAAAGCGAATAAATTTCAGTTAATAAATGGAAAATCATCAGTTTTAAAAATTTAAATACAATCTATGAAAATAGCTCATAATATAGATTTAGACAGAGTAGATGAAAGAGGAAATTCTACCTTATCTTTCATAGGGTCAGATGTGGGGTTGGAAAAATGAAAAATATTCTGTTCGTAAAATAAAACGAAAAGTAAAATATAAGAATTATATTTGAAGGAGAGTGTTGTAAGTTTACGAGTCCAAACCTCCTCACCTAAATAGATCCTTTTTTAAGTGACTTTTTGTATGGGTCTTTGGGCAGTAATTTCGAACTCGTATGAAACAAAAAAGCGACAGTGAGAAGTGATAGCGCGCTCGAGAAGAATTTGACATGACCAGAAAACATAGAGCGGGGAAACTAGCTCGGAGCGAATAAGGAATCAGCTGTAAAAGGACATTTTCGTGGAGTGCTTAAAATACTTGTGAGTATCCTTATATTAAATTTCTATCGAGCTTCAGTAGGATTCACCTCTAAGCGCTAGAATATATTGACAGGAACCACTGAATAATATGATCGGTTTTAACCTAATCTAAAGCGGAGTATAAGAGAGGATTCTTACTCAACACTTTTTTTAAAAAGCACTGTTCAATGATCAAAGGTCTCAATATTTACTTGCACAACTTAGTCCTCAGTCACTTTCAATCCGTTTCACTTAGAAAATAAGATATTTATCATAGCCGACTCTCTGTTTAATTGGGTAAGCTCTAATTTATGGAATAGAACGTGAAAGATATCAGACTAAGAAAGAAAGAAAGAATGTTCTAGAATAAATCCAACATTTGCAACCGAATGTCTCACCTCATATCGTGTATCAATTTCGGGTAGCTTTTCCAAGAACTCTTCAACCATTTTCACAGCACAAACAGGAATAATTTCGTACTTCCAATTGACAACACCACCTGACACACTTGTTGCAAATTAAATTCATAAAATATTCACAAAACCGAAAACGGGCTAAAAAAAAAATTGCGTTCTCTCACACCAAACCGAAAGCTAATATCTGATTTCGCACACTGAACGCAGCTAAACAGTTTCACTCAGGAAGATTCTGAAACCAAACAAATTTCCCAAACAGGAGCTCTCCACACAACACTGATAAGTACAACCACCAGCAACCGCATTCGTCTGCAATGAGAGTATGCGCTGCGGCATGAGTTAAAAAAAAACTGTACATATTAACAACATACCATCAGCCTCTCATACAGCATGTCCTCATTTCATCGCAACAACATCCTGCACTAATTCTTTCTCCATTCCCCCGCACCATACCTACACACAGCACAGCGAGGTAGCACCACAAGGTACTCCTTCTGGTTGTTGCTGTTGTAACCATAATTGCTCTCCAAACGAGAGCACTGGCTTCCTAGAAAGGTCCTTGCGTTAATTCTTCTCGCATCCACCCAGCAATGTACAACAGCGCTGCCAAGCGAATGCAATCAAATCCGCTCCTATTGCTCACAACGTATCCGCATCTTCATCCACACACCACACAAACGATAACATGTAAAGGTACCAAACGAACCACCGACGTTCTGGGGCAATTCTTACAAAGCAATTCACAGAAACAGAGGATCCCAACTAATAACTTCCCCTTAGTTAACAAGAGTGTTGTTATGGTTTGGCAGATAGGGGTGGAGTGGACCATTTGTACATCCGAATTGTTTTCGACAGCGATTCGTTGAAATAATTCAAGAAAATGTCAGTTGGTCACAAAATGACAGGTGTCTGCTGAAAATGGCCGCGCAAAATGTCAAAGTTCATCAAATTCTGTCAACACTTGATTATTGATACGGACGAGTGATCAAAGAAGGACTGTTATGTTCGTGTTTAGTTGTGCATTAAGTGACCGAGACGCTTTTGTGGGAGAGCCAATTTTTGGGGTGGCGAATTTGGCCGCAAAACTTTTCTCAATAAAAGAATTTAAGAGGCAGCAACAGGACGATTATTACAGCTACTGTGTCTGGTAGGATGAAGTGCCAAGTAGACTCTAGCACTGCGTAGTCATGTGAAATAAATATATTTGGAATGAAGTAATGAAAAGTGCCGCCTAAAATTATATGAAAATCGTCCCGAGAAGCGCATTTAAGATGAAGCTGACCAAGACGCATTTTTCTACATGGTTACTACAGCTTTTTTGCATACGGGACATATATAGCTGTCAGCTATGTATCTGTGTTTAAAATTCTAAAGGAGCACATAGTTTGGTCCTTAGACTTTTGAATTTTGTTGCCAAACTTGATGAAAGGCAATCTTTCTGGAATTTTTCGATTTCGAATCTAGCCGCTACCAGTTTTTTGATAAGTAAAATGTTCAAAGTATTTGTTTTTCTAAATGGCTGTAGTTTGTTAAACGTTTGTCGTGCCTGTTGCCATGGGAATTATTTGAATGGTAAAAATTGTGGTAAAAAAAAATATTAAATTCAATAATTAAATAATAGTAGAATTGTTAAAATTGTGTGGGGGACTACCTTAAATCAATTAATTCAAAATTTTAAATTTTAGTACACCCAAAATTTTTTTTTTATGTGCACCCTGTTAGAAAAGTAATTTTGCTAACATCAGAACCACACTGAATTCCACCATCAATCAGCTGTGTCCTTTCGTCAACTACATGCCGGAAGGGACGCCTTTTTGCTTGCTCTTTTCGATGAGTAGCTACCTGCGATTTCGTGAGTTACGAAACGCTCTTTTTCTTTCTGGGCACCAACGCGACTAGTACTTTGCGCGCCACGTTTGGCCGAAAGCAAATTTTTTTTGTATGTAAAGTGACGAACTTGCACCGTAAAGTATTCGAATGCTATACCAAAGTGAGTGAGCAATTAAAGAAATATTGCTAGACGGGGTAATTAATCAATGATTATTACGTTCGTCCAACGATCACAACGAATCGAAATTCGGGAAGCTCACCTTCATCTGAGCAGAGACAAGAGAACGAATTCGTCTCTCCTACTCCAGCCGCGATAGTGCCAAATTCTGTTCTTGTGAAAGTGAGACATCGCCACGGCAAAATACCTGGTAATTTTGTTTTTTGATTTGGGCAAATCCGTTCGTATCTCACATATAGAATACCTACGTATATTCCAGCAACTATAGCTGCAAAGTGATTATCATAACCTCCAGTAGCAGTGAGGAGCTATTCACCCAGCTCGCCCCTGGTCCCTGTCACCTTCCAACCCCTCGTTTTACACACCTCCGGTAGCATATTCAATTGTGATCCATAAGCATCAGTGGATAGAGACCTTTTATCAGTAGCTCTAAGACCCCCCCCCTCAGCGCTAAAAAAACCAGACGTCAGCTCGGTAAGCCGTAGCCGAAGTGTACGCGGTCGTGTGTGCGAACACCCTCATACCGCCCACACACAAAACCAGCTGTGGACTCGATAATCTTCTCGTTTTCTAGCTCAGTCATATGAGAGCTGACTGTTGATACAGCAACAGGCTCTTTTTCCACTGCCACCCCGTGCTTATCAATTGTGCAAAATAGCCACATCCGCACCGCACCCGGCCTTGAAATCGAGAGTTATACGATCCCTGCGAAGAACACGGGAGAAACCAATTGATTCAGAGTGTGAACGCAGCGAATCCATACTTCTTCTCCCCAACGAAAAGCAACGTCCAGTTCGCCAACACACAACATCATCAGTCTCTCTCTCTTGTGTTCAAAATCGCATACAGCATCAGCAGCGATAAGCTTTATCAGCCACGATCATCGGTATCGGAAAAACCGCGGCTGATAACAGCGGCCACCGAAACGATCGTCAACAGCAACAACAACTGCACTCATAGCGTTGGTGCCCTTCAAAAGTATTGTGGGTATAAACAACACAGCAAGTTGAACAATTTTTTTTTATTACCCGTAAAGTCAAAAGCTAAGTATTTACCAAAAATATTGATAGTTAGATTTTGTGAAGTTCGTTCGATTTACATATATCTTTTCTTTTCCAAAAACCAATTTAGGTAACAACAACCATACGCTTCGATGAATGCTGTGCACACCATCCATAGGAGTCGTCCATTAGCTTAGACAACGATTAATTTAACTAAAGGTACGATAAAGAGTACTATTAATCGGTGAGTACATAATTTAATCTTGTTTATTGAACGGACTATTTAACGGACTAGTGTATTGTATATTTTTTAAATGGTATAGATAAAAGTAAAGGCAAATCGTGTAAATACATGAAGATTATGAAGTAGGTACATGCAAAAATAAATTAGGACATTGAAAAAGCAATAGGAATATAGTTTAAAATCGTGAATTCAAATTAAAACTTATAAATAACGTAACAAAGATATCAAAAAAAACAATAAAAGAATGCATTAAGCTGAAAATAAAACTAAACGCTTGAATTAGACATGAAAGTTGTTGCTAGTTGCTATGATCAAGGAATATTATACGCTATATTCGTAGATGTTAATTCGATATGAATTGGATCTTTTGAAAGCTTTACGTAGTAGTAAATTTAGGATATTTATTTTGAATAATAAAACATTTGTGTTTCATAATTGAAATTTAAATGCTGACTTATCTTTTTTTATCCGTGTGATATCTCATGATGAATTTTAATTGAGAATTCTCCTAGTGCTTTTGGGAAGTGATTTGTGGATTGTCCATCGGTGATGGATTCAATGAGTGATTCTTAAGGAATTGCTCGTCTTTGAGTTAGGGGCTAATGCAAGATTTAGCGGAGCATTAGCCAAGGATGATCGGCATCCCGGTAAGGGTGGTTGATTGTGGGAGGGTCACGCTAGGGAAGCCATTTCCATCTTAGGTTTCCCAAGGTTTTGCAGGTGTTCATATCTTTTTATCGCGGTTTACATTTTTTCATCTGAGTTTAGAAACGGTATAATTTTAGAATTTCAGTTTCGTGGTTCCATTTTTTTTTAAGATTTTTTTTAAAGGCATGAAATAAATGTGCGGTCGTCCGGCAGTAAGTGTAAGAACCCACGCCTCCGTCGAGCTAGTGTCGCGCGTATGCAAGCATGCCTGCTCACACTTCTCTGTCAGGACAACCTACCTTACAACCCATCGATTTCTGTAGGAAATCCTGTACTCCTAGAGATCGGTGGGAATGCAATACCATCGCAACTTGTAAGGTAGGGCCAACCTCCGTTACAATTGTAATTAAAATATTAAAGTTGATTAAATTATACCCTCTGAATTGTAAAAGTTTTAATTAATTAATTAAATTTGAATTATAAAAATTGTAATCAAAATATTTAAATTGAATTGGGAATCAGATGCTATGGATAGCGGACGTTTGTACAATTTCAGTGTTTAATTTGTAAGTTATAGAGTTCGGTGTCGCCTGAGAGGCGAGGATTAGCGTTTAAGGTAAATTTGTTTAGATCGTTAATTTTATTTATTTTTAAGTATCTTTGTTTTTTGCTTGGAATTAAATTAAGAGAATTGTATTTTTTTAAAATATGGATTGCAATGAAGAGTGAAAGGCTTAATTTGTCTGCTTATGAGGATTCTGCACCTTGTCCTGCGGAACCCATCATTAAAAAAGGAAATAAATCAGTATGCAGCTTTTGTCCTGCTAAAAAACGATTCATGAGCGTGTACAAATGTGAAAATTGCGACAATACGTATTGCCCAAAACATATGTAGCCTAACTGCTTCGGATGTACAGAGAAATAAGTTCCTTAAAATGGCAAATTTTTTAAATTAACATGGAGGCCTCAATTCATATGCTACAGCTCTAATTTTTCTTATAATGAAAGCGTTTTTATTTATTTATTAGTTTCCGCAAAGCTTATTTCCAATTTAAAAATATACATATTGTTTTTTTTTGCAAGTCGTCATTTTTAGAATGCAAAGACAAATGTTTGAAATTATTCATTGGCTGTTTTTTTTAAAAGCAGCCTCCCAGGTGAGGATTAGCGTTTGGCGACAAAAAGAAAGATTGGTGAAAATATTTTTTTTTCAATTTCGCTTCTTAGCCTATGCACTGAAGAAAATGAAAATAATTACACCTTACTTTTCGAAATTCGTGAACCGGTTTAGGCTATAGGAGGTCACAATGCGAGCGTAAAACATTACTCCCCTTCCGGATGCATTCGGGTTAAAACAAATTGTACCGAAAGTCGCAATCCTCTGGCGCAAGTCTCCTTTTTTTGTAATCCGGTATTTGGTTTTGCTTTCTAGTTTGATATTAGTTTGAATCAAACATAATGAAGTCTGCAAAGCTTAGGTTCAAATTTGAATACGCATTTCAATGCAACATTTAGCACATTAAAGATTCCTTTTTGTTTAATAAAATTAAAACAGATTGACAATTGAAGAAGTCTTAGTCTAACCAAATCAAGTGAGGTGACAGCTTAATGGACTCAAAGTTGGCTATAAAAAATAATTTACCGGTCAGTGGACCAACAATTCTACGCTGAAACCAAACGGATTAATGAAGAAGCTTTTTTAGAATACCTCAGACCTCAGGATTTATTTTGAGTTTTTCCATGGATCGAAACTCGCTCAGTAGTCCAGCGCACTTACCACTGAGCCACTGCGATGAATTTATATGGAAAGTCCTCGGTGTCGTGCTAGGTTCAGTACAACCCCCAGAACAATTGTTTTCAAAGTCGGGTTCTTAAATCTATGTCAGTAAATAATGCAGGTTCTACCAAATAGACACTACAAGTTTCACAAGGTTTTTGCTTTTGTTAAACATGGCATGACATCTTTGCAGGGATAAAGTCTTTGAGACCTTTGTACTATTACACACAAAGTCAATCGATTTACACTGAAAGCCCTTAAAACTACACGAATATCAACGAAACATAAACAAACCACCCACATTAGTCGGCATAGCTCCTCTGTTATGCAGCGCCACACTTCGAAAGTAGCTCTAATGTCCTTAGTAATATTATTTCCAGGCAATCAAAATAATGTCACTTAATTTTATGTCCTTTTTCTATCCGCACAACTGACCGACACCCACTGAATTCACCGAAACACTGTCCGTCTGAGTTTGCTATCAAAACATCAACAACCAATTTCTAGGACATATTAGTTAATATCGACCACGATAACTGTATTTAAGACACCGTCTTACTTTAAAATGCAATCGATAGAGTACACAAGTCACCCCTTTAGAATTGGATGTTAAAGAAATTTTCCTGGCGGTGGAGTCCTTTTGCCTTGTCTTCGGGCTTTGTTCTTTCATCGTTTAAATGTATAATTAGTTACTCACCTGTTGTATAGTACATCATTCCTTATGAATGGCTTCACGGAAATTTCACATGCCTTCGGGGAGCTGCGGTCGCGCCCTGTAATTGCCATTGAGGGATAATGCAAACTTCAGAGCCGGCGGCGGTGTTGGAGGTTTTGGTGTAGAAATTTTTAATTCTGTGTGATAAACGGGTTTTTGTTTTGTTTCGTAGGTTAAAAGCGAAATGAACATGTCGATTTTACGAATAACTGCCAGCGATCAATCACACTCATTCAAGTGATAGGCCATTTGGCAGAACAGAGTTTTGTGGAAAGGTAAATGAGTGATGTGAATGCCCCTAGCGGTAGGATGAGGTATTACATTTTAAAGAGCTTCCTTAATGTATTCATTCACGTATAAAGGATTCGGTATCGGTAATTGAAGGGGCTCATTTTGGAATTATAAGAATAAAAGAATGGACAGATTTTTAGAGCGGAGCGGAAATTTACTAAATAATTTACGGAATAATTTACTAAAATGAACGAAATTGTTTTGAATTTTTGTTCATGCTTCTGTATTTTTTTATTTCTTCTTCAATAATATTTTTTGCTTAAATGCAGCTGAAGTTGATGCAGCTAAATTTCATGCTGCTGCAGTTGTTTTGGTATGATGCCAGAAACTGGATTTCCTCATTTTAAAATATTTGTGATATTTGGAACACCTCCATCTTTTATTCGTACGATAAGTTTTTTTAATATTTTTTGGCGGCTGTTAATTAAAAAAAATCTTTACCGTTTCGAATGACAGTAATAGATTTGCTTCCAAAAGATATACATCCTTTTTAATTTCTGATTCATATACAGGACTTGACCGAGCGAAAACAAAACGTGGCGTTTTTTCGTTTGTCTCCATCTTTCGCTTAACACCCACCATTTATCCGTGACACCAGCCAAAGAGTTAACTAAGGCGAAATATTATCTTTCTTTGTAGGCGCATACGTTGTTGTTGTAACTAAGATAATTTAAAAACATTATTTTACCTATTTTGCAAAAACTTCTTAAAATTATTACTCCTTTCGACCGATCTATGAGTGCCACTCTTCAATTTGGTAAAAGAAAAATTAAATTGGGCTCCATTAAATAGGGTAAATATGTTCCGAAAGAAATTGTGTCGGCGATTAGTATATAAATAAATATAAAAATGAGTCCTGGTTTGTTCTGGTTCTTAAAACTTAACGACTGGACCAAATCGGATACTTCCTTCTGTGGATTTGTTCGTAATTGCTACGCGAAGCTTTGGTAAAAAAACGTCGAAACATTTTCAACAGGTGGCGCTGTCTTCGATCTCCAAAATCGCTCAACCGATTACAATGAAATTTTGTGGATGGGTATGGTTGGCTCCAACTTGAGAGATAGAATGATTTAAAACTGCAAAAGTTTTCTCCAAAGAACTGCGGATAATCGGAAATGGATAAATTTCGGTAGATACTTCCAGTGGTTTACTATCGATTTCGCCATTTGCCAATTCACTTCAACGAAAGATGAACTCATCACTAATGTAACTAAGATTGGTTGAGCGCACGCGCAATTTTAACAGTGCAAATTATTGATGTCATTATCTAGAATTGGCCGGTTCAAAATTAAATGCCGGGGTAATTGCGTTCATAAAAATCGATCGATGATGTTGAAAAAGAAGACAAAGTCGTCAATTTTCCAGTGGAATTCCTTCACTCTTTTAATTTGCCAGGCATTCCACCTCATCATTTGCGTCTTAAAGTTGGATTTGTCATCATTATGCTAGTGACAAGGATTTTAAGGGTTCGTTCAAGTGAGGAAAAAAAAGTCCCCAGTGATACTTGCATTTGCAATGACCATATACAAGTCACAAGGGCCGTCGCTAGTAGTGTGTGACATAAATCTAGAAATGCCATGCCTTTCACCATCTAAACCTTCATTTACGCTCCGGAGCAAAATACAAAAAATATTGGAACCATGCAGCCTAAATTGAATGCAATCATTCAATGAAATTAATACTTGAATTTATTCTATTATTGCCAAATATTCGACGACGGGTGAGCTATTGTAAGCGTTAGCTGAAATATCTTCTCATTGGTAAGGCCCATTGGCCCACCAATAACTTCTGCGGCTATTGTACAAACTTGTGATTGTTTTGAATATAATTGCTTCCAATAATGACTTCCAATAGATTTTTGTTACCACCAACAACATTTGTCAGGATCAGCTTGCATTCCGAATTCCGTTGCATGTCAATTAATAGTTAATTTCATTAAATCGATTCTCCATAGCTTGGTCAACAGGTAACATTGTGTGGATAGCTATACCCAATCAACACACATAAGGCTGCATGAAAATTCTTCCATGTGGTAAATATATGTATGATACGATACGAGTATTGTATTTATCGTTGTGTGCTGTCTGCATTTGGGAACTTAATCATCTGGATGAAGGTGAAAATGAGAAGGGGAAATTGTAACCTACGCAAAGTAAGTGAACAGGACATTTATTAAATCAGTTCTTTAACAATTTATTGCTTTTATTGGACACGTGCATTAAATTAAAGAACTACAAGGTTGCTACCTACGCTATTATGAGAAATCAGCAGAATAGTGATAGGGTTAAATCAATATACATCGAAGTTTATATTAAAATGGACAAATAGTCGTTAACGTTTCAGAAAAGGAGGTATGCCCAACAATTTCCCGGAGCTCTTGGTCAAAGCGAATGGAAATTTACAGGTTTTGTTTACGTGAATGCACAATTTTTGATCTGACCATAACCCTACTTATGAAATTGCTGTTAAACTCCTGAGAAAGAGAATGATCGACAAAGACTGGACATTACATGTGCAAAATCACTGCGCAGCAAGATTAGTATACACATCTTTTATGTATATTCTACACTTACCGCAGCACTGCAACATATCTCCATTTCAAAATTTTCTGTAAAATTCAAGCGTATCACAACAAAAAAGAAAATAAATTGCAATTTCAAACATTTGGCATCATCGGCTTTTGACATTTCCTGTTTTGGCATTGTAAGGATGTACAATGTACTTCTCTTGAACTAGGTTAGGTTAGGTTTATGGCCTGGCGGGGAGTATTCCGTGCCACACTAAGGTCAATTCTGACCCATTGTGATGCCCTTCGGGGAAAGAGGTGGACCCTTATCCATAATAAGATCTATTAGTGCTGTAATTATTTGCTTACATACAAACCATCCTGTGGATTTGCTGAAGCACATTAGCTTGCCTGTTGGTGTGCTGGAAAGCTGTTTTAAGTCTCCCTAGGAATCTGTGCCTGGTGTTGTAGGAAGTGGGTAGTATCCTCAAGAGCTTCCGCATCACCGCAGCCTCCAGCCTCTTGAATTTATTTACCAAAATAAATTTCTCTATAACAAAAGTAGTTGTCAATTTTATTGAATTTCTCAATTTCAATTTTCAACATATTTAAAGCAAACAAACTTCTTAAAACAGATCATTTTCTTAATATGTATGTCAAACAATTTTCTGCACATCTGTTTTACTTGCAGCATTGCATTCTGCGCTGCATACAGAATTTCTACAGATGTGTTTTGGGCAGTAAGTCTTCAGAGGGCGTTGTGGTATTCTCCAACTTCATCTCTCTGTTCTTCATGTCGACCACGCAAATTCTTTTTCTTTTTCGGGAACTACTTAGTTCTTCTTCTGAGCTGCTTGACAACTTTTGAAAAAAGGTAATATTTAGAAAAAGCTACTCGGTCTGCGCACTATTAGATATTGGCCGGAGTCTATTCGCTTTCGAAGAAATAACGTACGAAAGTGCCACAAATCTAAAAGCCATGTGAAGATGTCGCTTGCAGTGCATTGGTCCATGGTCTTTCGACTTCAACTCTTGACTCCGCTTACTGAGATAGTCAGATATCGTACGTATACATTTAAAAAAAAAAAAACATTTACTAAATAAATAAACCTCCCCATGGTAGTCTGGGCCCCACTGTTCATCTGATCATTGTAATTCTTGCCTTTGAGCTCACTTTACACCGCACTCAGGCCCAATGCCAGCAATGCATTTCAATTAGGCACTTGACATACGTGCAGATCGTCAGATGAGACCTTGAAATCGGTTTTTACCAAAAAAAAAAATGATATCATTAACCGGCATCTATATGTACCTAGCGATTACGCGATGCTTATGTAATAAATTGTCGATTTGTTGGATTTTCCATTTACGCGCCATAGCAGCAATAAGTCTCCGTACAGTATTCGAAATCTGTTAATTTATTTACCATACGGTAGTCACTTACCGTGATGTTTACTTAATAGACGTTACTCAGTGTCAATATATCAGGTAAATAGACCCGCTGAGTGCTGATGGATTATGGTTGCTTGATACCATGTACCTTGTTCATGCAGGCGGGTGAAAGTTACACTGCAACGCACGTGTAAATGTGCAAAGAAGACCTTGGACTGGATGCATTGTGTGTACAGTGTACCGGTTGAAAAAAGAAAAAGAAAAGATATCTTATGTCCAATGCACGCTTGTGGCAAGCCTCTCGCTAGCTTCTCGCATCGGAGCTCTTCTCATCACTTTTTAAAACGACTTTGTTGTTTTTTTTTTCTGACGCGTTTTGAAGAAAAATTTAACCAAAGGAGAAATGACATTTTATTTCTGTATAGATTGTATATTTCTGAGTTAACTAGAGGACCCCCGCCGGCTTTGCTTTGCGTTATTTAGTTATAAGGTAGGAATCAAGGAGTTTGGCTAAATCACATTTTTCTTCGTAAAAACCATAAATGCCAATACAGAACGTGGAAAAATCAACGAACGTGAACAAAGCACAGAAGGAGAACAATTTTGTAAGGTGGTCGGTCTTTCGGAGGGGCTGGGCTCGTCAACATGAATGAGTGCTTCTCAGTGAGATTGCTCACCACCCTGATTATAGATAGTTTAGGTTAAGTGGAATATGTAGTTTTAAGTAGGTTTAAATAAAACAAATAATAAAGAATTTGAGTTTTCTAAAGTTTCTTGAGAAATAAAAAACAAAAGAAATTGTAGATATAGATAGATTTAAGGCCGAAAGGCAATCATTTCAAATAGATTGGTAAGCTTATATTGCTCGCTAAGAGCCAGTAAGCTAGAATAAGATAAATGTTAGTTTTAACTTTTAAATTAGATTTAATCGTTTTTGTCTAGTATATAAGTTAAAGTTTGAACAATAAAAAATAATTTAAAATGAATGTGCACAACAAGAGGAGAGAGCTCAACGATTTGTTGCTTTTCTTCGTTTTTATATTTGTATTTGTTTAAATAAAATATGCAGCATCATTAAACATTTTAATAAAATAAATTTGTAAACTTCTGCAAGAGTTCGTAAGATTTTTGGGGATATGCATTTTCTCCATTCAGTTTTATATGTATAGACGTACCCATCCGGCTTTGTCAATGAATTTCGTATTAAGTCCCGCCCACATTTCGCAAAGTGATTTTTTTAAAGGGAGCTTGAACACCCCTTTTTCAATACTGCCAAATTGTGAAGATAGCCATTTACAAAATTTCGAAGATTTAAAAATGTCCAGGCATAGCATTTCAATAATTTTGTAATATGGTAAGTATCATTTCCCGTTTTCCTATTCCCATTATTTAAAAAAAAAAAAAAGTGCTTTGTTAAGGCAATGCAGATCGAAGTTCTAAATTTTACAATATTAGCTCCCATATGTATCGAGAAACGTCCCTTTTTCTGATTTTGGCCTTAAAAACAAATTTTTAAAACACAATATATAAAAATACATCACAGTAGAAATGTATTTATTAATTTAAAAGGTTTCTATAACGCAATCCAATCCAAGGTTTTCTATTTTTATAGTTTTTGTTTGCACTCCGTTTTCATGTCGTTACTAATTTATAGGCAACAGTGCCACCTATCGGGTCCAAACACGTTATATTTTTCAAGTTGGAACCAACCATACCCATCTAAAAATTTTTATTCAAATCGGTTGAGCGGTTTTGGAGATCAACAACGGTAGGTAATTGAATTGAACTGAAAAACAAAATGTGCGTCTACAGCGGCACCTGTTTAGAATTTTCCGACTTTTATTTTTTCCTAAACCATTCCTGATTAAAAACAAAACAAAAAAAGAATCATAAAATTCGGTGTTTCCAAACTCGAGATATAAAAGGACAAACATAGGTATATATCGAACTCATTTTTATATAAATAGTGTTCAAAATACTGGAGAATTTCAAAGAATAAAACCGATGTACAAAAGTATAATATTTCATTCAAGCAAATTAATAAAAAAAATAAGTCGCCAAATACAGGTTAAGTAGGTAAAATCAACGTTTTCATTATAATGGTAATGTTACATATTTCAACAAATAGATAAGTATTTCGCTGTAAGAGTAAAATTAATAAACCATTTCTGATCTCAAACTGAAAACGCAGATCACTGTTTTAAATAATATATTAACATTAGCTCCCATTAGTTTTCCAATAAAACTTGATGCCTATGTTCTTCTCAAGGTCCCGTTTAGTCGTGAAAAGGTAGGACTCATAGTCACTTTCACATTTTCCTATATGTCAGTGCGATTATTTGCAATAATGCGGTCCATTCCCTTATCATTCTTTACCTCCCAACATGCGATGCTAATTATGGAATTGACATTTTTCCTTCATTTCAAAATTAATTTCATATACTTGCATTCATTTTCCTTATCGCACTAATATAAAATAGAAATCATCGCTTAAAAGCTCATTTGCAGCCTAGTTTAGATTGATGACACTACTGTGTGATCCGGACCGGATACAAGCATCAACCAAAGCATCGAAAGCTGTTTTCCGTTGCAGACTTCCTTTTGTTGGCGTCCTCTTTCAGCTGGCCACCCTACATTGAACAAATTTTCTCTGTTTACAAAGTTGTTCTTCCGGAGCTAAGTCGAAGATTCTCTGGTTCGGATCGGACCATTGGTGAGCCTTTTCTAAGATCTGCCGTAGTCTGAATGTCTAGTCAATGGTACTGTTTTTTTAATCTTCTGACTCGCCTAAGCAATAGAGCGTGGTGGTCTATTCTGCCTTGCTTCAGAAAGGGTTTTAGCCTAGCAGGTTATTAACTTTATTAATAAAGTTAATGTGCGATACTTATAATCATATTGAGAGTCCAGGCTCGATGTAACGAATTTACAATGGCGACATTTTCCATATAAAATCACCCATTTTGACCTACAAAACATTTAGTGTGATGGCTAAAAAGGATTATTAGTAAGGCCGAATGACTGAGTTAAGTTAAGCGCTGATATAGTCCTTTTAGGTCGTTGGTAATTGGCTTAAGGCGTTCGGCCAGATTATTACAGCTTATGTTGAACCAAAATGGCTGATAAAACACATCCCCTACAATATAATCGAAGCTTTAGTTTTGCCGAATTCTTGGAAACAAAATTTCTAAAACCTACCCGACACTTGCACTTTCCTACGACCCCACTGTGTCTTACAACAAAGTTCATACATCGAACTTTTCTTACACAACAATGTCCAACATCAGATTGTAGCTTGTCCCCATGTGACCAGATGACCTTCGCTGAGTTTACTTCGGTACCACCGATAAATAGGAAGTTTCTCTCTATAACATCTGCGGTTTGGTTTGCATAATTTACGACCTGTTGTAGTCTCGTTTCTTGAACCTTCTGTTACGTAAGATTCTCAACACAGATGTGTCTTATTTTGGCCTACTTGAAGCAAACACAAATGGAACTATCCCCACAAAACTGAGCATCTGCGTGCGACTTCAAATTATTAACCGACTGTTCTTGTATAGGCTCTTCAGTCCACTTCCGACATGTTATTTATTACTGACTTACTAGTCCAACAAGAAGACATTTGTCTCCTTTGTTAACTCGCTCTGAATGGAATTGTGGTGCAACCACTTTGGACGTTTAAGAGCGCGATTTGAGATTATAATGTTTTCTTTTTTGATTTGTGGCCAATTATTATTTGGCGGCATGTTGCCAACTCCAATCGAGTCAAGAGTTTCAACTGAACTTCAAATCTGAATCGAATTAAGATAGCTTCATTGTTAGTGGTTGCAGTGTGCGTTTTGATTGCTATATATAACGTGTTTTGTATAGGCATGTATTCCGCTAAAAACACAGCGTCATGTTGGCCTAAAAATGAGCAAATTTATATGCGAAACAGGTGACTGACTGTAGTAGGTATATGTTGAGCCGCCAAATCGTTTACAATAAAAATGTGGTTCACGCATGTTGCTTTGTGTTTTGTTTTTACACAAAAGAAACATGTCAACAAATAAGAGTTTTTGGGTTTTGGTTTTGCAATCAGTTTTGTACAGCTGGGACAAGGAAATCATTTCGCATGCACGCGTTGGTTGTTGTGTTGTTGAGGTTTTTTTTTAGTTTTAGAATAAGTCGTAAATATCTGCACAAAGAAGCTGGGACCTTGGAATTGCTTTAGCATGCTGCGAGCTGCGACACCCACAAAGCGGAGAAAATGATTTAGCATTAATAGGTATACGTACCTGTTACACGAAGGAACTATTAAGTGAGGCATTTAGCGAAAACATGCTCCCAACTTCAAGAATGGTGTCCCACAAGGATTGCTTCTGCTTTTAGGTGTTTGAATTAATAAAAATGACTCTCCATCGGTCAGCATTACTGACTGAAAAGCGGACAATTTTTTTCTTATTCCAAAAAGGATGATTCCTCTTCCTATTAGTATAAATAGCTTGTGGATGTAAATGTCAAATTATTATCTTCGACTGAACTCTTAGCTGAATCAACCTTATTATTTTCGTTTCTCATTTTTTTCTGCACCGTCTTCGAAGGGCTCTAATGTCAAGCTTACGGGATGAGCGAATTATATATACCAGGGTGGCCGGTTCTTCAAGCTTTGGACCTAGGTGTTGTATAGATTACCGTCGGAAGACAGTAGGCACTTTAGTTAACCCATTGCGATCCCTGGGAGAACCATAATTTACTAGTTGGAAAAACTTACGCAATTTTCCCACAAAATTTAAATAACTTCGCTTGGTCGATACACCCTATCTCTTCTCTTCTCTATCTCTTCTCTTCTCTACATATAATAAAACTGTAGAATGAAAAATGCTTGACCGCGCATCACTCAGAAACTGCTGGACGGATTTTGATGAAACTTGGCATAGTGATTGCTTATATTCTGGGTCGGACTTTAGGATACTTTTTAACCAGGAATATAACTTGGTTTTTACAAAATAGTTCAAAAAACCGGATTTATGTAATGAAAATTCTGTTTATGCAACCCTAGCTCAGTAATGGCTTATCGGATTGAAAAATAAAAAAAACAGTTGGATTTAGTTAATTTTCTCCTGAATCTTTTAAGATATAAATATGCGTTGTCCTCAAGCTGAGCAGTATTCAAAACAGTTATTCAAAACATTGCCCACAATTTTCTTTCAGTGAATACCACTGTCAGTAGTCATGCAGCAGTGAGTATCGTTGCAGTAGTGTATGTGTGATTATTATGTGCGCGCTCTAACGTGATCAGCGCATACATTCAGGTTGAACACATTTTCAGGTGCTGTTCATTGGGAAAAGTTTGGAAATGTGCTGGGGTGGGGTTCGTGTGTCAATGTCAAGTTGTTTCATTCGTGTTGCTTCTTTTCGCCAACATTTGAGGTTGATAAGAGGGAACGAATAACAGAACTTTGCTTAAGTAGGAACTAAAATTATGTGTTTGTTTTTGCTTTATATTGCTTTTGGAAAGGTCCAAGGGAGGGAACATATTTATAAAGCTAGTCTCTAATATGCTACTAAAGAATTTTGTTTCGCGTGCGTGCCATGCCATGACGTTCGTAGAGTAGGTTAGGCTTGGGCATATCACTGGCATTGGTGGTTTCATAAGATCGCCCTTGCTCGAGGTTCCCGCAAAGTCAGTATTCGGTAGGCAGTTAGCACAAAGGCTCATTGCTTTCCGAAGACTGATTACCTAGGAAGTCAAGAACATTTTGAAGTCGTCGTTTGTCTGTTTCTCCTCTTGTGCAGCTTTTTAATAGTTATTTTGCAGTTAATTACTCTTTTCCTGACAGAATCTGTTGACGATGTCGATAATTTGGTTGAGCTGGCAATGGAACGAGTGTCATCATCCTCAAGAAAAAGCTTCTCAAGTCTGAGATCAACCGTTCCCTCGCTTTCCGCAACCGAAGCAGCCCTACTAGTTGACGGTTCTTGGCGTAAGAGGTTTTCCTCCATCATTTATGTCCCAGAATCAGTTTTTCCGAAGTTCTTGGTGACCAATTCGTTTACACCAGTCGCTTTGTTTGTTGTATTATTTGGTTTATCTATTTTGGACCCACGAGTAAGGAAGAAGGGAGGGTCATACTGTACTCACGTCCTATATGCAGAAAAGGGGAATTAAGTTGAAACTAGAGGTCCCCAGGTATTTGTGTTTTGTGCCATACATTTCATGGGCACGGTTGTTGAAGCCGGGATTACGGGTTTTTATCGAGCTATTCCTCTCTAGATCCGTCATATTTAGTCGAAAATATTGACACCTCATAGAGGATGTGATTCTTCACCACCTATGACGATCTTGGGAAAAAACTTCCCCTGATTTCCTTCTGGCGCATGCTGAGCCTGATGGAACGTATTTCTGACTGGGTCTGCCCCGGATCTTCTGGTAAGTGACCCACTTAAGGAGAACTGCATTGGCATCACTCCCTTGGTCCAGTCAACTTCCTTTCAGAAACCTTAGCCACCACATCCACACCAGCCGCATAGCCCATCTACGGGCTGTTTGTTATCTTGCATGTTTCTTTGATAATTTCTTGAAAGGTACTCAAGGGTGGGTTGACGTCAACTTGTTGATTGCTCGTAATTTTTCCGCCTTCAACACTTGTATTTTTGTCATATCCCCGGATAATAGCATATGCAGATGGGTATAAAACTGTAGTGCTTACAAGCGGGTTTTCAACTAAATTCTCATTATTCGGGGACCCTTGTAATAGCACATAATTTTGTTTTTAGGAGGTTTTTCTTCTCAAATTTATAAATAATTCGATTTAGTTACAAGTTTTTTTAATTATTAAGGCAAAAAATCAAAAATAAAGTAAAATATACATAAATACAATAATTTACAAAAAAAACACCAACGAAACACAAAAATATTGCGTTCGAAAAATCGAAAACTACATAAATAGGCTAACCCCAAATGACACTAAGCACCAAAAATAGTAAAAACTGAAGTCGTCTAGAAAATTTACAAAATCATAGCTATCAAAGTATTTATTTTCGGAAGATACTGACTTCATTACGAAATCCTGCGGATAGTCGGCTCTATTTGGTTTACTTGTGTAACAAATAAGTAACAATTTAAATACTTCGCAACATTTTCTTAATCAGTGCAGACGTTTACCTTTGTTAGATCACTAAAATTCGGATGACTTAAAGTCAGAGCCATAAACACGTGGAACTTCATTTAAATTGAAATATGTGCGTATGTGGAATATATTTCGTTATTTTCCATTTAAGTGGCCGCAATATTTCCGTCTGTCAATGTCATTGCCTTAACGAGTAAGCGAACGATTGATTTGGCGGAGCTAATTTGAGTGGCATCTATTCCAAAAATGTATGAACTAACTTCAGCTGTAGTTAGACAAGATCATCCGATTTTAACTACACTCTGAATCAGTTTCGCCTTCAGCTTTAAATTGACTGACATCAGGGACCCACTGTTTTATGATTTGTATCCATAAATCTCAGACATACCAATTGAGGTTCTTTTTTGCATTTTTTTAAAGTTGCTTATTTTATCTATAAAGATAATTCGCATAAAATTGTCTATATATGCTACATTTCCATTCGTTAATTCATTACCCACACATTTCGTTGACACAAAGTTTGATGCTCATAGATATAGCAATGACCAAAATGACTTTGTAAACATTATGCATTTAGTTTTTTTTTTTTTTTTTTTTGAAATTAACATTTCAATGTTAAGAGCTTTGATCAAACACATGGAAATTGGGAGTGGACTAGATAAATATGGTTTTTCGTATGACAGTGGTCGATGTCTTCTTGCTTCCAAACAGGTTAACTTTAGAATGAAAGCGTGACTCTTGATATTCTGCTGACATAACGTCATAGCATCCTAATGTTCGAGTGACAGATCGTAGCGTTTTCTGCTTTAGTTGTTCACACAACTGTGGCTTTTTGCTTCATTTTAAACAGATTTACACAATCTCCATTATGACCTTTCAAATGCAGTTCAAGTGACGTTTTGTTCATAATGATCTGAATGAGTGCATTCAGGCGACTGCAAACAAAAAATGTTGACAGGTTATAAGAGAAGCCATCGTATGTGACTTTTATGATCGTGCAAGATGGCATCAATCGGTTTATATTAAAGAAAAAGAAAGACTAGAAATAAGTTTTAAAACCCAGACTTGTATCACGTTGACTTCTGAATGAATTTATGTCTTTTAAAAAACATTTTGTTGTATGTACACGCTCCAAACGAACCGGTTTAGGAATAATTATTAAATAATCCGCTTAGTTCATTGGTTGATGTAGCAATCATTGACCGCGTTCCATTGACCTCTACACGTGTAGCACATGCCTGCTATAGCTCTAGATCCAGCGCGAGGAACAAAATTGGCATTGGGTTTTATTTACTCGAAAAATAAAGAAAATACACTACAGTTCAATTTACTCAGCATTTAATCGACGAACTCCACCTTCACCTAATTGAACTGGAAGCTCTTTTCTTTCATCCTATTTTCTCAATCTAGTCGGCGCAGTGGCTTGGGCTACTAAGCGAGGGGTCCCCGGTTCGATTCCCGAAAGAACAAAATTAAATCTTAAGGTTTTTTTCCACTGCGCCACCTCTCGCAAACGTCTGACAAACATCCGAGAGTAAAACTGTCATGAAAGAGCTTCTCAATTAGCCGTTTGGACTCGGCGTTAAATTGTAGATCCCTTCCATTCGTCCCAAAAATTGAAAACCCACGCAAAACGAATGGTTGTGAGAAGCTAGGCCTTGGGTCCCACAGACCTGTCGTGCCAAAATATTTATTTATATTATTTATTTTAGTCGGATAGACATGTTAGGCACATTCAAACATGTAGTTATCTGAAGTTGATTAGATTTATTTAGATTGGATTGTACCTAAACGTAATGTGACTTAACATGAAATGTCAACTTAGTACTCAGTAAAGATTTGTCAGCTACCCCTTGACAGATGTCAACTGAAAAGACTGTTCATATAACATACATATGCCATCAACTTCGCCAGCTGTCACATTTACTAAACTAGAGTTTTAAACGTTCCCATTTCCCTCAAAGGCAAATTTAAACATTTACCCACGTATTAATGAATAAAGGCGCACAAGTAAGTTAGTAGACGTCAGATAGCAAACAAAAATGTGACGTTTCTGCTGAGTAAAGAATTTATAATTTTTACGCAGTGTTTATTAATACGGGCGTTAAATAGTTAAATAGCAATTTTCTTTTATATAGAGTTTGCCATGCTGTTAGCTGTCAATACAACCCCACTAATGTAAGAGTGTTCATGTTTAACAGTTTTTTGTTGACAGTTTTTGTGTTGAAAAAGTGACCCATAATTCAGAAATTCACGTCTTTAAGTTTTGGGTGCAAAGCGCGAACGATCTGGACCGCGTCAAGTCAGAGGGAACTGCTTTTATCGTACAGCAGATGGCTCTGTATATGATAGAGGTATTTATTGAAATACGTATCAAATGACACAGCTAGTGAACATGCTTCTTTACCCGATTTGTATTGATGCTGAGGTGAATACCGCGGTCCAAGGGCTCCAAGATTTTTTCATATTTCAGTCGCTTTACTACTGTCTTCGGTAAAGTGCGTAAAGCGAAAGTAAAAGCCCAACGTCATCCTCCAGCTTATCAGTAAATAACTTTCTGGACGTATTCTGGGTGAATACGAACTAGTGGACAATATTACATAACAAGTTCACGTGGAAGATTCCCATCGCTTGACCCAAAACTACACGCAACTCACGTACTTGTACTGCAGCCAAACCGGGCAAAAAGTCGACCCAACCAAACCAGTGCACGCCGCAACATCATGTCCAATAATTTGCAGAGCGACATCGTGTATATTTGCCTTTGCTATACACCTTTGTTGGCTAAACCTAAACAAAGAAACAGAAATAAAAAAACAAACAAGAAAAACGTCATATATGATAATTTCATGAACATGTCTTCGATTGACCACGATGAGTTGCTCCCTTTTTATGAATGCGTTTTGTTTTCGGTATAAAAAGGCAGTGAGTCGCTCCAAGTGGTCACAGTTCGATTTTTATTGACAAACCATTTTTTTTCCTCGTCCGACAATCAACATGAAATTCTTTCTTTTGGTAAGTGAATTAAATTTATTAATCAGCTATCAAATTAAAATATTTCTTTGCGTATAGACCTTATTCATCTGCGCTATGGCTTTGGCTTTGGTGGCAGCGGCACCAGTTGATGAGACCGTAGTCGGGGAATTATATGGAAACGAACCTGTCAATCCTCAGGATCCAAACTCCATCTTCAAGCTGAAGAAGATCAAGAAATTGCTTTTCGGTTAGGATGATCCTGGCACTCACTCATTGTCCAAAGATATTCATCACAAAATGGACGCGATTTGCGTTCGAAAACAGACATTTCACTGACTTGGAAGTATCTACTATTACCGAGACCGAGAGTCATTTCTATCTTTTGTTTTTGTATTTTTAAGTGCTTCTTCATGTAAATATTACTTCAATGCATACCACAACACAGAAAAGTAAATATTATTAACCACGTTAAACCAATGTAAACGGCTTTTTTGTTGTCATCGCTCTTTTTGAATGGGAACAATTCGAAATGTGACGTAATAGTGTAAACGCAAAGTAAAGTGTTGATGACTGACGTACTCTTCGTTGAAATACCAGCAGCCAGTACTAGGGCTAAGATGTAACTACATAATCTTTTAGTCGTTCGCTAAAGCTTAACAGATTGGGTAAACAATTAAGTTTCTGTGATGAGGTTTGGCGTCGGAAAATTCTGCTGCGTTTTCTGTACGACAGCAAAGAATGCAGCAGAAAAAAAGATATAACTATAATTAAGCCTTGAACTAACAAAACATATCTAGTAAAACTGCCAAAAGTTTGGGAATAGGTCAAGGTAGTGAGAAAGATCCAAGAGGTGTTGGATTAAAATAAAAGTTGAGAATATGCTGTGCATTGGTGGCCAAGAGCTTCGAGTCACGGCGCACCCTTAAAAGCTCATGGCTAATGGTTTGGGCTATTGTCACTTTACGCACATTAACTCCCCTAGAACTTTCTGTCTCCCTTTCGTTTCATCGGAAATTATACGAAATTAATGCTCAACGGGGCAATACATTCTGTCGAGTTCTCGTTTTTCGGATTTTGAATAAGTGCCCAACAAACTGTTGCTTTTTCGTTTCGTTTTTGATTTCTTCCCAAGGAGACAGTTCCACTTCAACCAACTGCCCAACGAAATTTCACTTTAAAAATTTGTACACTCATTGCACCAGCACACACTCCTTGCTGCTCTATTTCAATTCTCACTTTCGGGGTTCCAAGCTGTCTACCCCATCTATAAAGACCGAAGTAAAAACGAAAGGAAAATTTTCGGTCTGACATGATTGCTTTCGTTTTCAGCAAAGCGAATTTGAATTTCCTTTCGTGTTTTTTTAAACTCAAATCTAGATTTATCTATCTATGCCGACGATAGACAAATCTTCTAGGTAGCCAATTTACTGTTACTAAAAAACTTTATTTATTTATTTTATTTCTATTTTATTTATTTATTTCAATGTCCTCATTTTATAATTTACAAACCTCAAAATATATAGTAAACTAGCGGACCGGACAGACGTTGTCCAGCATGCTTTTTCAAGCCACGTATGATTAATATAATTAGCTTGTAAATCGGGAAATATGCTTTCAATCAAAGCATCTTTCGTATTTTCCATGTTGCAGAAGTTGTCCGGCAATTTGATGCATTGTGTGTCTCCATGCAATGGTATTGCTCCATTTCCAATGTTGAGCAATTGTTCGGAGAATGATAGTGCCAGTGGATCGTTTTGCAGTTGAACTCTTATATTTGTGTTAAGACGTAATGTACAGACATTTCGCCATAGATATGATTGTTTGATACATGCGTTAATTTCGTCCGCATATGTAGCGCGTGGAATGACCGGCAATGTCAGTCTAAAATCACCGGACAGCAGCAGTAAAGCACCACCAAGCCTGGTGCTATTATTTAAATCTTTCATCATTCTATCGAGAGCTTCAAGTGAATGCTTGTGTGCCATAAAGCATTCATCCGAGATAATAATTTTGCATTTTTACAAAAAAAAAAAACCGTTCTAAAATACCCACAATTTGTCGCTCCTCCATCTGCTCGATTTGGTTGTACTGGCAGCGTGCGTTTATTTGCTGTTTCTCATCACCCAGGAAGTAAATTTGAAGAAATTTTAAATCGGTATTAGGCATCGGCATTAAAGAACCAATTTGATGATACACTTGGCCCTGGATCTTAAACGTTGATTGAAAATTGCGACCATCCGAGTTCTGAACGATTTTTGTTGCTCCAAATGAGGTCATTTGAAATTGAATTTGCGAATTTTACGCAAAAACAATTTGGATTGTGATGTAGCTCCAGCCAATAGTGCTTTCAATGGTTCTGGCGGCGAATTCAATGGTGGCAATACAAATTTTCCAGACGCGCAGCTGAAACCGGCCGATTCACCTTTGTATTTGAGTGCATGACAGTATTGGCATTGTTTGTTCATAGAACCGATTACAATATGTGAATATGACGAATAGTCGATGTCCGACTCATATTCAAACGCAAGGTGAAGAAGTGATGCATGTGTCAATGCGCGATACACTTGCAAACGCTGTTGTTCACGTGTTCTAAATGTATCGGTGACTCTTTGACGGGCCAGTATTTGTCTTAATGCATTGGCTCGAAGACGTTCGTTGCATTGCTCTTGATTTTCATTTACACGTTTGATTACAGTCTGGTTTCTAAAATTTGCATTGTCCGTCAATTTATCTTCTGCCGATCTATTTAGCCGACCTTTCTGGACTACTTGTGAATTCGGAGTACGTCCACCAATATTTCCTCCTCGTTCACGAAGACGTGGCATTGTTGTATGTATATGTGAATATAATACACTTAATATTCACTGAAATGCGTATCGAAAATATCAAAAGGCTCCGTACAAAAAGGCGTTTTTTTTACAATTTTGTTTTTCAATAATACATCGATTTTTGGGGCACTGTGTTTGTATGTTCCGTATGAACAGTGGAGTTTTATATTGCTATAACTTTTTTTGTCTTATATATTCCAAATAAATATATCAATTCTGTATTTTACTTAATAAGTCGCAGTCACGATTCGGTTGATTTTGAAATACATATAAGATTTTGAATGTAATTTTTGTATGGGCGGTGCCACGCCCCTTTGTCCAATTTTGGCCAATCTTCGCAGGAATACTCCACGGCTAATACCTAAGATTATGTGTAAATTTGAACTCGATCGATTTGGTGGTTTTCGAGATATAAGATTTTGAATGTATTTTTTGTATGGGCGGTTCCACGCCCCTTTGTACAATTTTGGCCAATCTTCACAGGAATACTCCTTGGCTAATACCTAAGATTATGTGTAAATTTGAACTCGATCGATTCGGTGGTTTTTGAGATATAAGATTTTGAATGTTATTTTTGTATGGGCGATACCACGCCCCTCTGCCCAATTTTGACCAATCGGCTTCTAAACCATCCAGGGCGCCACCCAAACACATACAAAAATATTTATTCAAATCGGTCCAGCCGTTTAGGAGGAGTTCAGTGACATACACACATACAGTAGAATTATATATACATATAAAGATATTGCAGCTAAAAATTTCGAGAATAGTTAGTGACAACTGGTGTAATCAAAATAGAGAGTGTGCTTGTCTCAGGTTTACTTCCTGGTTAAAGCTAAAGTACTTTAATTTTAAAAAATTTAAACTTGCGCTGCCCCACCAGATCACAATTTTCGTAACAAAGTAACAAGTTTACTCCCCAGAACCCGCGCGCCTTTGGAAGAATTCCAAATGTTAGATACATGGGTATAGGTAATATGGAATCCAAATCCATCCACCTCACCGCAAGTCATCAGTATTGATTCTCAGTTTCTTGGTGCGATATTTCACCATGCGATATCATGTGATAATACCTACAAGAGAGGATAACGATTGTTTGCTCATTTGTAGGATTCATTTTGTCTTTTGTTTGTCTAAGATTGGCCACATTTTCCTGGTTAGGACACAGGAATCGAGTTTACTCCATCTATTATCTGTAGCTGCCAGTATTTTTATCTCAATTGCCGGCTTTATAAATAACTTTTGACCTACGTTTAATACGCCCACCATGTTTGATCACCCATTCACGTTACCTACAGTTTTTAATAAGAATCCACGCAGCGAAGGTTCAAGCGATTTGGTCTACGCTTTTGCAGGGGACGGCACCTGCCAACGAGGATCACCTTAAACGCTGATATAACCTTCGCTCCGTACTATTAACTGCTACAGTTGAATTGCTTTCAAGAGATGATATTTCATTAGCAGAGGCTGAAACCTTGACTTGTACTGAACCGATGCACAGCCGCCTATGTAGTGAAACGGAAGTGGCGATCACGTGTCTGTCTACTAATAAGGATAAAACAAAAAATGTACTTCGTTCTAAAGAAACGACTCTCAAATAAAACCGCCCGTAAGGTAGCTGAAAAAGACTGCACCTTGGATGGATCGCACAACTGGAGGGGACCTCAACCATCTCAATGGGCGCGCAACTAAAGGCAGTCAGCTACAAAAACGAGAGGGTCTGATGGCCTAAAGTCTTATTTAAAGATAAGTTTTTATTAATGTAAGCTCTTTTTGAAAAATTGTCAACAAAGTCCTATTTCCTCAGCTAAGCGCTGAATCTTTTAATATGGTTCTCGTCTCCGCTGATGCTTGCCACTAGCCTCTATAGCGGTTGAAAGTGGTGAGTACTTCAAAAAATTTAATAGAATGTAAAACTGATCAACCAGTGTTTATAGAGAATACAAATGACATGACTTAGTGAAACAAAAGGCCTATGAATATTCAAGAGTTCAGCTCAATTTGTGGCACAAAACTCTCTTTTAGCAAATAGATCACTTACAACGACTTGCAACAAAAACCACAACATCCCTTCAATCGACTAACACAACAACTTGTTTTGCTTCAACAGTTTGTTTATTCTGTGTCGATTACTTAATCATACTTATATAGCTTTGCTTAAACTAAATCCTATTTATTTTGGCGTGTGGAGTTCTAGAGGTATCCAACTTAATTTCAAATGGCAGCGACATAACGCTCTATCCCAGCAGCAGAAGCTTCTTCTTGAGTAGCAGCAATTTCAGGAACGAATTGGGATCCTGTGGGTTGGTCGTATCACTGCCGGCAATATCACCCATTACACCCTCTTCCACTGGAGCAGCCGATACTAAAGCGAGCACCACCATGCAAACCAAAAGTGTCTGCAATGAACAAGAAGAAAATCTAGGTAAATAATTGCTTATAAGTAAAGCACTTAACACGCGAGACTTTAAACGCGTCAGGACCAATGCGCAAAAACCGTTTGCAAAAATCTAACGTCAACTCAATTATCAGCACTCTACAATCGTTAAATAGATACAATCCCACCCAAAAAGGTAAATAACTAAAATTCACTTTGCGCTAGCACGTACCAGTAAGAAGAACTTCATATTGATAAAAGTTGTTGTAGGTAGGTAGTTGTAGTTTATCTGTGGTGTCAAACCCGAACCGGCCGAAATCAAATGGTAAACTGTGAGTTTTAATGTCGGCTCGATGACTATTTATACCGCACTCACTTACGCCCAAATAACCCTCAAACTCAATGGCTAGATGTGGTTGATCTTCTAGGTTTTCATCTTTTTTTTATTTTCCTCCCAAAATTGGGCGGACAAGCACATGCACGCTTTCGGTTTCTATATCTCTTTAGTGACACAAAAGTGAAGTTATGTAAATTTTGTTATTATTGTTTGTGCGAGTTTGTCCGAGTCGGGCTAGCTGGTGAAGGTTCGTTGGTTGTACGATTTTGTTTTCCCATATATAGACGGACTTAGGTTGGTACTTTTGTTGGGGGCGCGGAACTAATGGACTGCTAAAAAGTTGTGAATGAGAATGTTTGCTTTTCACACAGAATAAATCAGTAATGATGTTCGATTTGTGGAAGGAATGTGTTCTGTAACTGTCTAAGATTCGCGTATTGGTGTTAATTAGTTTTTGGCAACATTTGCACATCTTAAAGCTGTGTAAATTATTTTAAACCTGAATTAGGTACCTACTATGCGAATTAGGACACTTTTACGATCAAAATTATTTCCTATTTATTTTTGACCATTAAAATAAAGGATGGAGTGCAGTAAGGCAATGCTTGTTATGGTGGATGCATCCTCGTTTTTGGGGAAAATATATATAACTTAAAATAAGGGCTTAAAATCTTCAAGAAGATCAAATTTAAGGAAAGAAATTTAGTAACATTTGAGGTAACAATTTTTGCAAATTTGAAAATGCCTGGCAACGCTGCTTGTCGCATCCAATCTGGCTGTCATTATGAAGCATCAGAAAAATTTGAACTTGAAAAAATACCTTTTTGCAAGTTTCAAGTTGAGCCACTGCCACACCCAACACCAAAAAACTGCTGTCAGACAATCGGGCTTGTCACATCAGTTGCACGTTTTTCTTCAGTAAATTATTTTGGTAAAGCGATCACTACCACTTGGCAGTCATTTAAATATGTTATATTAATTATGGAACACAAAAACAAAAGCACACATTTATTACCATAACTAAAAGAGATGCCCCATTGAACACAGCCAAAAATGTTTCATTCATTAACGGCCAACAACATTGAAGTAAAATGAAATAATTTTATGTCAATCTACTTCCGATATGAGGCTGCAGATCTAGAGGCATTTATTTATTTGACAGTTGTTTGTCATGGTAACATTTCGGATGACCTTTGCATCTCATTTTTGGGAAATTCCGCTATAAATGTGTCTGTCTGACTACTTTTTCGTCATCAGTAAGTAAACTGTTAGAACTTGTTCCGCTCACCAAAATTGAATAAAAATTAACATGTATTAAAAATGCCGTCGACATCGAGACTCGAGCGTCACTTCATTGACAAAAAAATATATAGGCAACATATGGGGAACTGTAATTTTTCACAATTTATATTGGAATTACCCTGTAAATCGTGAAGTTATATTATGTCTGCACTCTTCCGTGAGCATAAGTACGCCTATAGATTTACAGCACGCAATTACAATGAGGACGTTCAAGTATCTAGTTTAGTAAGTCCTACAGCTGACTTGATGTATCTCAGTTTTGATTGGCCTAGACCGGTCACATGGGCAGTTGTGTTGTGTCAGTTGACGTTTATGGAGGGTTAGCCGACGAATCTAGTCAAGAAATTCTTGACTGAGTACTAAGTTGACAGTTCACATATGTGACTGGCGTAGGAGAAGTGACGTTCCCGACCAATCTAGTTTTTGCGTTCAGGTTACATATATTCCAGACCAATCTAGTCAACTTCAGATAACTAAGTTTTTTAATGTGCCCAATAACTGCGTTGCTGCTGAAAAAAACTTGCCTTATTTCAACAAAGTAGGGTAGCTTACAAAAGGTATCAACATGCACAAGTCACTTCTATTGTGAATCTTAGAAGTGTCAAGTTGTTGTAATTAAGTGCTGAGGAATCTACTTGCATTTATTTACTGAGATAAATATTTAGCAAAACATAATCGGCCTTACCAATAATCAAATTTAGTCTGGCAGTTAACGCAAAGACTCCAGACTTTCCAAAATCGCTTTACCAATAAACAAATTTAGTCGCCAGGTTATCCCTAACTGTAGGGTTAAATATTAATGGTCAGAAAGCCATGTTTATGTCGTACACTAACCCAAATTATTACTCTGTCACAACTCGTTCTGCAAAGGAATGTTGCCATACATACTAAAATTTTAGTAGTAAATCAAAATATGGTATTATATCTAAGGAGCAAGAAGTGTCAATCGCGAACTTCAAGTAACTACAATTTTTAGTATAATTAAATAAAACTGTGTAATTGCGTTTTCGATTGAAGAAAAGAATTGCCCTTACTATGAAAAGCGCAAATCTAGAAGTGCTCTTTCTATGTTTTTCATGTTTCATTGAAAAAGAAAGTGCACTTTCAGGTCAATTCTCAACACGAAAGAAGTGTCCGGAAAATTTTTAAAGAAGTGCCCTTAATTCACCAACACACAAAAGCAAAATGTCAGATTAAAATGTTTGTTTGTGCTATTAAAAACAAATTTTGTGCTTCGTGATCGGAAAATATCCAATTATGAGTGAAAATGTAAATTTCAAATGAAATATATTGATTTGGCCAATGGAAACATTCATATTTAATGTATAACGCAAAAAAAGTAGTAAAAGAACACAAAATTTCACAATGATGTGCATATGGTTTCTACCAATATTGCAAAAGTGCGCCAACGAATTTCATTGAAAAGAGCAATTCTAAATTTTGGGATCTCGAATCTTCAATGAAAAACGCCAAAAGAAATTTTCAAAGAATGAAAAAATTATTTTATTTGCCGCAGGAAAAGAGAGAATGCAAAAACTGTACCCAAATGTAACATTTTAAACGAATATTTCCCGACAATTTTGGTGAAACTCTTCTGCAACCGGTTATTTAATCAAAGCGTTATTTGTCACGAAGCATTTTTTCACAATCTTCGTGCGAATTACTCCGCTTAACTGAAAAACCTGGTTAACTGAAGAAAAAATAAACTGTACAACATAAATTATTAATTCATTTAATCAAAAACATAACAACTGAAGTCAATTCGTTTGTTTGTTTTGCTCTATTTACCCGTTTTCGATGTCTCGTTTTGTTTTGAGTTTTATTTTAAAAATCTTGACATACCTATTGGAAATAAATGTGTTTTTTTGTATATTTAATCTGAATACATAAGTGAAATCGGGTTAAGTTTTCGTCTGAGCTCCTGTTAAATGATCTTGTTTTTCAAAATATCCGAAATTCGCTTAAAAGAAAATTCCGCTTAAGTGAAAAAATAATTGTTGCAAATTGATGTTTCAGTTTATATTTACTATTCTCTATTAGAAAAGCCGAAAATGAAATGAAACGACCAAATAAATTAAAATACCGTATTAAACAATAGGAGCATAATATCCTATATCCACACGTATAGACACTTAAAACAAATTGGCAACACCGAACCTAGATCTGACACAACGAACTGATTTGATCGTTTTGATAGGATCCTTTCCCTAGGTATCATATTGCAACTAAAACTATTGTTTCCCCCGAAAGTGCTCCTCCTCCGCGATTCGTCCATGGAACATGTTCTTCCCTTACGATTTCCACAATAAAGCGCACTATCGGTTTATCAAATCTATTAATAGTTTTAATAAACTCTTTACCAGATAGTACACACAACCAACTAACCTATAGTGGCAAAAGAACTCTCGTTCGGCATATATTTTATCATTTGACAGGTTGCCGATTCTTCAACAGATATAAGGTCCATACAAATATCTTTATCTCGACTTGAATTCATTCTCAATCTTTATTAATTTTTTTGAAAAACAAAACTTACTGCATGAAAACAAAAACAAATTATTTGCCATCTGATAACTGACAACGATTGACAGCAAATTTGTAATAGATTCAACAGAAAGTCTTCGTGCTAGTAAAACTGGAGGTTAAATTGTTTATTGGTACCATTTCAAAAATGCTGTACATTTTCATTTAAACTGGCAGTCAACTAACAGTCGACATTAGTGTTTGATTATTAGTAAGGCCGAATATCATCTGACTTTTGAGATGTTACTTTAATGAAAATGTTGCCAATGGAACATGGAAATTGACAACAGCTGACTTTTCGAGCGAAAAAACTGCTCTGAATCTGCAGAAAAAAGCTTTTTTTGTCCCAATGGAAAACGACATTAGTTTAAAATGAAGACTAAGAACTGGAACTAGACGTCTATTTGAAATTTGCAATGTCAACGGAGATATCTGAATGGGTTCAGTAAGTCTGACAGCTGACTGGACTAGATGTGTTTGAGTTTTTAGTGGCCCATAGTGGTCACGTGATTAGTTTTTGCAGTTGACGTTTATTGCGGTGTAGTCGACAAATTTAGTCAAGAAAATCCTGCCAAAATACAAAAATTAACTGCGGGATTACAACAACAACTTAACTTACTTTGTTACCGCGTTCGTATACCTATTTCAGACAAATCTAGTTGACGTTTTACTAGGTTTCCGAACATCCACATTTTACCACAGATTGATCAGCCTATCCGTCAACGTCAATAACAAAATCTAGATTTTAGACCAACCAAAGAGGCAAATGTTTTCAAAATGCATTTTGTCAATTCTCCTTTGCTAGCTTTTTTCGCGTTTTATTCAACCAACGTTATCCTATTTATTTATTTATTTATTGACAGCTTGGCTGTAAGACATAATAAAGTGATTGCATTGAAGTAGGTAATCCAGTGTTGAGAACATGTAAGGATACACAATCCTTTTGCAGTTAGACCTTAATATTGGTCCAAATAGGGTATCACGCGAAGCACTCCTGTCGAGAGGTGCACTTTCTGTCTGTTTTATTTGCTGTGAGCATTTCTGATTCGAAACAAGCTCCACTTCAAATCGGATAATGTGTGTATGTAAAGACGACGATGGTAACAAAAACATATTTAAATTTTAAGTCGATTTACAGATGATGATATGCATGCTGCCATTGCCATAAATTATGGAGCTTCTGTGAATATTTTATCATAAGTGGACTCTCAAAAGTGTAAATTGATGAACGCCAATTCACTTCCTTATGTTGTATCAATTCGAATTGAGAAAGAATAAAACCATGACACTGCAAAAGATTCCCATTGTTGATGTCCTTATTAAAAAAGTAATCAATACATATTGTTGAAGGCTTTGAAATGTTCACCTTGGCACAAGAGTGCGTTATTTACTTGCAAATAAACTGATGGGTTTTTATTTTTTGTTAACATTAGCACTTAGTCGTTTGAAAGTAAAAGCGAGTTATCTGATTTAGGGAACTGGAACGAAATGTCTAAAGACAATCGATACGAGTTCCTATAATTTCTGATATATCTAAACAATATTCAAGCGCAAATGAATTAAAAGGGCTTTTAGCTGAAAGCCGTTTAGATATGCAATGTTTTCCCTTAATGTACTTTTGTTAAGTACTAAATAAGTAAGCATTGTGTTGTACAAGTTTAAGTCAAAAGTGCTTCCTTCATTTGGGTGGGTTTGGACATTACACACTAGTTATTCAAAGTACTTATTTACTAAAACCAAATAAGCCTTGTCGCAGCTGTTGAATAAATTTGAATTCATTTCAAACACACTCATGACTAAGCAAAATTTTTCGTTAAGATGTGTGTCGATTGAAATGATTTAATACTAAAATGTGCGATACGTAGGTAAATGATGCGGAACTGATCTGATTTTTATTTTTCCACTGACAGACATGTGTGATGTTTGGTGAAATTTATACATTTGGAAGCTTATCGACATGCGATATCAAGGTCAAGCTGAAATTGGGTGTATCTCATTCGATGGTGATGCAAGTGATGGCAGTAGGGCCTATTGAATTTTAACTGATGTTGAGATGGTCTGTATAGGTCTACTCGTTGGTGAGGTTAAGTATCTCGGCGACGTCCTTGATAAACGACTTAATTGAAGCTCACTCATCAAGTCCGAGTCCGACACTGCGTGTGCGACGGGAGTCTTCTGGGTGACAATGTTTAGACAGCTTGGAGTTGATACACTGGATGACACGATGACGGTAAATTGAACAAAGAATTGCATTACTCTGTATTACAAATTGCACCTCAATTTGTTTACTGTCATTCAACTCAATGTATACTCTGACTGTCAAATTCTGCTATTTGCTACTTGCTGGGGTAAATACTATAGGTACCCGGATAAATACCAAGATCTCCAGCTTGCAATCCCTTGCCGCAGATCTCCTCAGTTTTTGTCGGAAGCCGCCATTTTATTTTCTCTTCCACTTCCTATCCGACATGTAGGTACGTCATGGCAAGGTTTGAAAAAAAAAAATAAACTAAGAAAAAGGTTGAACATTCAAAAACTTAGTTGACTTAACCGACTTCATTGGTCTAGAGTAAGTAAATGTAACCTGAACGCAAAAGCTAGATTGGTAAGTAAAGTCAGTTTTTCAACGCCAGCCACATATCCAAACTTTCAACTAAGTACTAACTTCTCATTCAATATTATTAAATCGCCATATAAATAAACACTGCGTAAGAGTAATCAACTCGTTACTCAACAGTAAAGCCTAGTATGCAGATCCCGTGAAATCCAATTTTTCATACAAAATTTTCACTACGAATTGTTCAACGTAAAGATTTCACTAGGCAGTACGCTGTCCGAGTGAAAAATAGTTGTTCAAAAAGTGATTTGTAGGGGCGTTACTTAAGCTGTTTCACTTGGCTTTTATTGTCCGTCGTATTAAATGTTGACATTTCGGCGAGAAAATTTCACATCACTTTTTGGAGAGGAGTGAACATTTCACTTCACTTCACGCGTACCACCTTTACTTCAAACTTGTGTATGCTATCTGACGTCTACTAGCTAGGTAATTTACTTGTGTACATTTGATTATTAATACGGGGGTAAATGTTTTACCTTTTGAGCTGTTAACTTTTACTTTATTTTAGGGATTGCGTAAAAAGTGGTTAAATCACACTTCGCAATTGCAAGCAATAGGTAATTTATATTATTATGAGACGGCACTGACTACGCTAGTGAAATTTTTCAAACCAACAACGAACAAAATAACATTTTTCATTGAGCTTTGAACTCAACCATTACTTTCCATGGCTGCTTTTCCAGTTCCAATTTTCAGAGTTGTCATCGAAATGTCATGGTTATGTCAACAAATAGAAAAATAAAAAAAAAGACACGAAAAATACCTACCAAGGAAATGCAGAATAGCATAACTGTGTAATTAATGTAATAAAATCACTAGCAAAACAATTTGCATCTCATTAAAAACATAATATACGAAACTCGCTACAAAAACAAGATGGCAATAAGATTCGACCAGCAAAAGACCAAGCAGCAACTTTTTCAACTTTCCATCAGCCTCGCAACTGTACTCGTCTGCATGACGTACATGCAGTTTCGTCGCAATTGGGCACATGTCGGCAAATTCTGGGAGTCTTTAATCATCCCGATTGTATTCACCGGTGAACTGTTAAAAGTAATCCTCGCTCGTTACTTTGGACGCTTGGAGAGCAGCAGTCTAACACAGAAGCAGCGACAAAAGAAGGCTGCCTACTTCTCGGCGCGCGAGATTCTCGGAGGTCTGATCATGCAGTTCTTATGCACCATGTTGTATGGCTTTATGTGCATCATCCTGGGTGCACCCGTCCTCCAAAACTACGAACAAACATTTGTTCTTGCAATGGTACTCACACTGATGACAGTATCACCGACAGTATTCCTTTTGGGCGGTGGCGGTTCGCTGCAAGTTTGCTTTTGTGAAAAAGTCGAATTTCTCACCAAGAGCGAGGAGATATCGTTGGATCTATTCAAATACAATGCTGTGGGTGCGCTCTTCGGAGCATGGGCTGGATCGGTAGTTGCCCCACTCGACTGGGATCGTGACTGGCAGGTGTACCCCATCCCGAATGTGGTCGGCGCCTTACTCGGTTGTGGACTGGGCAATATTTATGCCTGTTCCAAGGTGCTGTATTCCACTGCCCAAGTTTACATTAATAAGAAACGGTCGTAAGCGAACAGCCACCATAACCCCGCCCACTTTTTCGCCTCAAAAAATGATGTTCTAGTCACAAGCCACCAATAAAACAAAACAACAACAAGAAGGTGTTCAAAACAATAAATATTAAGCATTTTTTTCTAAACTTTATTATGATATTGTATATTTTATTTCCGAATAAATAAAACTGTGTGTCAATCGTGAGGAGAGCGCATTTCTTTCATTTCCTTCGCAGCCAGTTATGCCTTGACAGCAGCGGTGGTCGCGTTAAAGGTCTCATCCTGGAGAAGGCATCGTTTGCCGACGAAGTTGTTGTTAAACTCCCACTGGTCGTCGTCGTCGTTGTTGGCATTGTCGCTGGACATTCCTTCAAACTCGTGAATCTTCCGATAGGCTGATGTGTCGCCAAGGTAGGTTTTCATGCGGTAGTCGGCCGTCTCGGGACATGATACCTGTTCGTAAAGGTTTCTCAATTGAACAAAGTGTTGGCCGTGAGCGATACGTTGCGTCGAGTTACAGTCGACTACAACTGCGCTCCAGGTAATTGACACCGTCATGTGCGGATCGCTTGTCGAAAGGACGGCGTTAAACTCCTCGGTGTTAATGCTGGAATTGAAGACATTCAGGAATTTCGTTTCATGCTTCATCAAGAAGCTGTAGAGTTTATCGAAGCCTGGAATGTGGTTGTCCTTGGCGGAGCTTTGCATTATCGGTACGCTGGATAGGCGTCTGGCAACATAGTCGGTTGTTGTCTGCGCAACGTCGGCTTGCGAGCGCAGCAAACGGCACTGAATGCTCGCGGATTTGGAGGATTTCAAGCATTTTTCTGCGAAAGGGAAGACCATAATTAAAGGCAGTCAGTGGGGACACGTTTATTTGAAGCGCTAACAAGTCGCGCTGAATTAAATTCTTTGCTGCTAATCGACGTCTTCAGCTGAAAGAGGCATCTAACTCCATCTAACCTACTATGAGTTACCAGGCAAGCGCCTTAAATAACGTGGCAAACAAATTACTAGATCAAAATTAAGGTCGGTCTTTCGCTCTCGACTCTATAAGGGCAGAGAATCAATTTCGAACAACTCGCTTTGATTAATCGCGATGCAATGATGCAACCTCATGTGGAACATACAAAAATTCAAATACAACCAAACTTACCTCCCAACTGTCCTGGTGTAATCTCCATTTGATTCATAACTGGAAATAAAATAAGCGGAAAATTGAAATGAAAGTTCTTTTTCTTGTAGTCCAACTCACAGTAAAGATTCTGCGCGTTCAGCTTATATTGCGAGCAATACATGTCCACCGAGTTGATGTACAGCTCTGTCATTAGCGGATGATGCACTTGGTTCAAGTTCTTGAACTCGACATCGAGGCCCAAATCACTGGTAATCAGATTGCTGACCACGCAGTTTACCTCTGTTTGCAGGCACTCGTGGACGCCAAACTTCCATTCGTGGCGCACCAGACGGTACTTAATTCCCGGATAGTTTGCCGGCATACTGTAGTAGAACATCAATCTCAGCGTAAACTCTCCCTTTTGGTATGGAGCCTGAATCCACATTGGAATGGTGGTTGCCGCCTGAGCGGTCAGCGATACGTTCGCATTTTGTTTGAGGACGCGGAAGACGTGCTGTTTGCGAACCTCCTTATCCTTGCTGAGGGTTGCATTGGTGAGGTCTTGAAAATCTGTTGCAGAAGAGAACAGTTAATCGAGCACTATTCCGCGTGGCACTTGAACAAACCTCTTAGAATCGAGAGCGGCACATCGGCGTCTTTGTCGAGCAACGTTATCCAGCGGGGACATTCACAGCCAACGAAAACTTCGTCAATGGGAATGATGCCAGTGTTGCGCAGAGATATTGTTACTGGGATCACTTCACCCACGAGAATTTCGGTGGGCGTTGTAGAGAAACTGACACTCAACGATGGCGCTGCGGGCAGTATCTTGACGGCCAGCTTGTTGTCGAACAACGTGGCGTTGGATTGCTTTCCGGTTGTCTTGATCTGTTGTGTCTCAAAGTGAAGACACCCAAGTAAGCTGTTTGGCTCCGCAGTGGCTGACACGCGTCCCACAATTCCAATGATGTTCAACTGACCGGTTAGTTTGGGGGTCAGCTTAAAGAAGAGAACCTTCTCTTCCTGCTCTTCGAGCACAATCTGTTGGCTGCATGCGGTTATGATTGTAGCGTTGATTGCTGTTTTGTCTGCAAAACACGCTTGAGTATTGACTGATCGAGGGATTTATGGGCCACACACTCACCATTGTCGCCACCTTCTGCATACAGACTGAGGTTGGAGAGAGTTTCGTCGTTCTCCAAGTTCAACTTCCAAAGAATATCAATGTCCGACAGTGTCACGCTGGTCTTAATCGCATTGGAGATTGTAACAGCGATTTCAATCGGTTCTAAATAGGAGAGATATTAGAATACTTAAATAGTTTGACGAGAGACCAACCTCCATGGACCGCCAACGGGTAGTCTACCGACGCATTCTCATGCGTGAAGAGGGTCTTTGTTGGTTTGAACACCATCGGCTTGTTGAACGCTGTGGTGGCAATCATTTCCTCGAGCTTTTGCCACGTAGACTCATCGCTGAGATTGGACTTAACAAGAAGACACACATCAACCGTTTCTTAGACCACTAGATAGGGCTGCCTACTCACCTGTATATTGATGTTGGTTGCGGCAACATACAACGGATTAGCGGCCGGCGGATGAGCGGTAACCAGCACCCTGATTGAGGACTGCACCACCTTGGGCAGGGCTATTTCCAGCAATCCCAACTCTGGACTGCGTTTCAGAAGCTCCTACAAAATACATTTGTATACAGCCGCACTACATTTGGTTGCGAGACCTACCTTCTGCGTTTGGATGTACTCCTTCAGAAAGCTAGCCTGCTGTTGGGTATTCTGCAAGCTGGTCGGTCTCAGTAGGTGTGCAAACGACTTGCTGGCTTCTTCTAACTTTTTCAGCGTGTACGCCTGTTTGCCGATTGTGTACTGAATATGATCTTCGGCTAGGCTCCATCCGCGCTCCTGGAACACCTGGTAGGCTTGCTTATAACACCGAAATGCGTGTTTTCGTTGCCCGGCACGAGAATACCGATTGCCAGACAGAACAATATGAAAGGCGTACTTGCGGTGCAATGCCGGCTGAGAGGCTAGGAAGCAGTAAGCCGCTTGCTCAAGCAGTAGAGCCGATCTTAGATCGGATTCTTCGCTTGTCATGCGAATAAGTTGCTTCGCCGCTTCTCCGTAGAGGCGAGCTGTCTTCAGACATTCAATGCTGAGGAGAGTTGCTCGCGTGGCGAACTGCTGGAGTCTGGAAAGGGATGTATTTAAACATAGTCTTGAAGTGGAATCAATGTAACTTACTTGCACACGGTAAGGTAGCACACTATAGCGTCTTCCATGTAGTCATAGGTTTTGCGATTCGCTGTTCCAAGCATGAAAGCGGAAACTGCAGCCATTTCCAGGGCACCAGCATAGTACTGCCATGCAGAGTCAGCGTTGAAGTCACGTTTGGCCTGGTGGTATGCCTGTTGGCAGAAGGAGTGTGGTTACTTTGTGTCAAATGGGAGGACCTTTCTCAGATGTTAGTTACGTTTCCATGTAGTCCGTAGATGAATGCAAAATGTAAGCAACGACCCTTACCTGAAAAGCCAAGTTGTAGTGTCCAAACATGAAGTACAGATCGCCCAGCTTCCTCGTTTGCAGCTCCACAGATTCATTGGTATATCTGGAAGAAAGAATTTCATAAGTTCTTCGCCGTAATCGTCAATATTGCCGCTTGAACTAACATGACAGCGTTCTGGTTGCTGGCACCAGCTCCAGGCTTGCTTGTGACGAACCAACGTTTCGTTGCACTCAACAGTGATTTGCTGACGCCCTTCTTTGTTGTCACCTAAACGAACAGCAACAATTAGCGTTTGATGCTATTGAATTTCAAAAACCTACCGCTTCATTGAGGATTCCAACTAATCTCTCCACATATGGAATTAACGCACGCACAGTGTAGTCCTGCACAAAGTGCCGTAGGTTCTCAACATCTGTGGCAATGAGACATGTACCATGCGAGCCATCAGCGTCACCCTCACCAGCCCACACGTTTGGATTGATGGTCTGCGAGGCGATACTCTCACTGCTCACTGAGAATTTCGAGTGCTGCGGGGGGAAGAGATGAAGTCAAAATGTGAGTTAATCGGACTTTCCTTACAATAGCTTCTGTGGCCTGTTCTTGAATGGGACTCAATGGGTGTAGAAAGCTCTCATTGTCAGCTCCCTCTAAGGTGGACATTTGCATCGACGGCATTGAAATTACAGACACAGAGTCTTGGGGGGTTTTAGGCGCACTTCCCTGATCCGATTGGATGTCCTAAAAGATAGAAAAAAATCAGAACAATTCTCGGAAGGTTGATTGTTGAAACTGACCCCTTTTGGTGGTCGGCGAATGTACGATGCCCAGTAGTCGGGCAAATCACTGTTCACCCCACCACTGAGCGAGTTGATTTCAATTAGAAAACACCTGTTGTCCCCAAATGTCGACTTTAGGTGTTCGTAGCTCTGCTGGGCCCTAGAAAAAAAGTATTTAAACGCAAATTGAGGCACTTTAGGCGCCACTCACTTTGATAGATCTCCTGAGCAACCCTCGTGCAGGACTATATAACTGTTAAGAACATCATTGGGTTGAAACCACTTTGGTAGCTTCTGTGGTGTTACATTCTGCATCATTTGAACGCGATGTGTCAGTTTTTGAGCTGTTTCCACGATATTTGGATCACCGCTGGACAAAACAATCAGACAGCTCAAGAAATGTCGTGTGAACTCGTGATCTGCGGGAAACTGCACAGTAAGAAAGGTTTCTCGCCAGTTGTCGAACCATGGTTCAGCTGTGGGCACTTCCAAATCGATGTTACCTTTAAAAAATATATAACTATACGCGAGACCTTTACCCTAATTGTGAACTGCTCTCACCAATTGTAATTAATTTCATTTTATCGCTAACTCCATTGGTGACTGCCTCGTTCATCATTTTTCGTGCCAGAACTGTCTGCGGAGGCCTCCAGTCAATGTCGCAGATATTAAGACTTAGTCCCTTGATCGACACACTTGTACCAGAGCTATCACGAAAATGAGCTAAATGAGGAGAAAACCTTGTTTAACTTGACTTTGGTTGATTTATGTGACTAACCATCATTTGGCAACTTGGCAAAAGGCTGCAGCATTTCTACAAATGATAAATTATTCTTGTGGCAGATTTCATCGGCCAATGGACTGGACACTACCCCAACCAGCGGAGAAAATATGTTTTGAATAATTTCACGGGCATTGTAACTTTGCCCAGTTAAGTGAATCATTTTGCCGATCGTCGTACAGTAACTATTTAAATTGTTTTTATTATACTTTCGTTGATAACTACTAATTTGAGGACGACAAAGAAGAAAATCAGTTTCCAAAACAAAATTACTAACACACGTCAAACAAAACAGCTGAGCTGAGTTTTGTCAACTGTCAGATGTCATAAAGTGTACTAAAAACTAAACAAGAGCTTTTGGTGTGTTCATAAAGTTTAGTTTCTGCTGATAGGCAAAGCCGTTTGTTTCTTGTAAAACGGAGGGGTTTGGATGAGATAGGTAGGTATATATTTCTGTAATGTCTATAATGTGTTCGATATAGCAATCAACTCGCCCTGGTACTAAAAACCTGTTCCTTGATTTTGTGCGGTTTTTGCCGCAATAGCGCTAGGGAATGTTTCGAATCGAATTTGAATGTTTGAGTGAGCCACTGGCTTGGACTGCGTTCAGGTAGTTCACATTACCAGCAATGTGCATCAAAGGAATCTACTCGACGCGGATTGGCTGTTTTATCTTGACGAAATAAATTAAATGAAATCCTAAAAAATAGATCTAAAAATGAGTTCATATATTTACACACAATGCTTAAATACTTTTTATATATTTATAGATAAACATTAAGACATTAACGTTTTCATTTTAAAATTTTCTTTTTGAAAAAGAATTGCATCTATGCATAGTGGTGCATAGCTCATCCGCTGAACGATCTAAATTACATCAAATGACATTTGGGTTTTTTTTTGTTTATTTATGAAATAAAATTTTTGTGAAAATGATCAATTTACCGTCTATACTGTATTACGAAAGCGTAAAACAAAAAATACAATTTAGCTATTGTTGTGATCATTATAAGCTTTCTTTAACAATTGTCAATTGTCATCAACCGACATCGTTCTCGCTACCTAAATAGGTTGCGTTAGGAAAAACCGGTCTGGAATTTCCAGGAACAAAGCGATATTAAAACAGGAAATATTGGAAGCTGTCAGTTCATCACGCACTCATTTATAGAATCCGCCTATACGTGAACCCGTTCCGCAACCGCAATCGCGGCAAAACCCGCACAAAATCAAGGCGCTGCATTCGACATGACTTCTAGGGCACCCTAGTTGTGCCCTGAACTGACCGGGGCAAAAATTAAGTGCTGGGTTTCGCTGTGATTTTGCTTGCTGTCATTCATTTTTCAATGTAAAACTTCAGGGCAGCATATTTTGTGTTCGATGTAGTAGCCGAATTTTCAGGGTTATGCAGGGTTTTAGTGCAATAGTGCTAGGTAGCCGCGTCGAACAAACCTTTTATCAATACAAGGGCTTTTGAGTTTGACATTTCGCGAGATTCATCAGCTGCAAGAAAACGCAAAAGGCAAATGACGTTTTTATGTTCGATTAGACGAAATCTGAAAGCAGAATCTGACAAGACCAATCGATAACCATTTATACAACATAAGTCTGACAGTTGACTGACTTGATGTATATGAGTTTTTATTTCGCCAAATTGGTCACGTGATTAGTGTTTTGGGTTGACGTTTATGGAGGGGTACTCGAAAACTCTAGTCAAGTAAATCCTGCCTGCATACTAAGTTCTTGACATTTCGAAGTGTCAAAAGTAAAAATAAACCGCGAGAATATAACAGCAACTCAGTCAGTTTGAGTTCACGTTACACGACTGTTGGATACTTAAGCATTCATTCATAAACCGCTTTTATTTAAATATTTAATCTATACACACAATACCAAACAGAACGACCAGTTTCATAGATCAGTTTTCCTGCTTCAAAATTCAAAAAATTCTTTTGTCACTGAATACACTCACCAAACTAACGCTGCTGATCACACTCATGCGCCAACTGGAAAGCTTTTCTTTGGCGGGAAATATTGCATTTATTAGTACAAAATCGAACTGTCAGAGAAGAAATTATTGCAAGAAGTGGTCAACTCGCGTTATAAATTTGGCATAAAAACAAAAATAATTTATAATTCAGGTCCCCCAAAAAAAGCTGAGAGCAGTTAAAACAAGAGAAATATACCAAAATCCTTTTAATGTAAGTTAAAATTGAATTTATCCACAAAAGAAGCTGCAATAATTCACAAGAATCTATCTTGTTCCGCAGATTTGTCTATTGGCATTCGTTAGCCATTCATTTTTGCCTTAATTGGAGAATAAAAAAAACGCTCGTCTTCAACAATGGCGAAGGTACACATCACCAACGTGGTGGTGCTCGATAATCCCAGTAGCTTCTTCAATCCGTTTCAGTTCGAGCTAACATTCGAATGCATAGAAGAACTGAAAGAAGATCTCGAATGGAAAATGATTTATGTCGGCTCGGCTGAATCAGAGGAACACGATCAAGTATTGGACACCATATACGTTGGCCCCGTACCCGAGGGTCGTCACATATTCGTCTTCCAAGCCGACCCACCAGATGTTACGAAAATACCCGAACAAGACGCGGTCGGTGTAACAATTGTCCTTCTCACGTGTTCTTATCGGGGTCAAGAGTTTGTCCGCGTTGGATATTTTGTGAATAACGACTATGCCGATCCAGAGATGCGTGAAAATCCACCACCAAAGCCACTGTTCGACAAGCTGACACGAAATATTCTCGCATCAAAGCCAAGAGTAACACGTTTCAAAATCAACTGGGACGACACGCCTCAGAATGGTACTACAAACGGTGCAATCGGTATGGACGGTGAGGATGCACAATTCTTTCAGAATGCCAACGGCGCAGGCTGCTCTGGAATGATGGACGGCGACGGTAGGAGCTGTATTTCAACAAATGATGAAAACAGCATGGCTCTGCCGGCGGACAATGGGGTGGTACTCAATGAGAATTCGAATTCCCTCGCGATGGAGTGCTAGTGCAGGGCCCACCAATCACAGATGTACCTATCCTATCAGTTAAATTATTTTGTGACAAAATGGACAAACGTGATTAGATTAAACAGAAACGCAGGTAGCTGACCCGAAGTTGCCGCCAGCCCTTGCTTTCTTTTTGTATCTTTCCAGAGTTTTCTAGGTGATACTATTTTTTTTTGTTAACAAAAGAATGGTTGAACTTGTTTTTTGTAATAATCTCTCGATAAGACGACTGGATTTCTGTTTTTCATTTGTAGTGTACCTACTAGTGTATACACCATCGAGTGTCTTTATATTTTAGTTGTAATAAATTGTAAGTAATTAGCCAGCTCGAGTTTTTTTCATCCTTTGTTTCTCTTTGGGGATAATGTTTTCAGGTGACTGCATGCGAAAATGTTGTTAAACTAATGCGTCGAATACCTAGTACCTATTTCACAACGAATGGTTGTGAAATACCTTGCGACTTGAACAAGGTATAACGAAATAGAGAGCTGCAACTTTGCCAGATTTAAAGTAACTTTAGCTCTCACAAGTTAAACTTGAAATGCTGCTGAAAAGGAAACAACGGAGAATAGAAACTTACGAAACTGCAGGCTCAGTGTAGCAAAACAATAATCAATCCAAAATTAAAACAATAATCAATCCAAAACTAAAATAAACGTCGCAAAATTTTATTTCCTTGCACGATCACAATATTCGCTACAAATTTGATTGACTACGTCTCGCTTTGAAGACGTCGTTGGTCTTGGAGTTTCCTTGCCGCTCTCAATATACCGAATCAACGAATGCATATCGGGGAAGCACAAAAGTCCCGCAGTGCCAACACTTATGTCCATGTGTCGAATCGATCGCAAGTTACATGTGCAACCATCGAAAATGAAGTAAACTTTATTCGAACGGAAGGTAACGTAGTTGCCCCATGGCGTCATCGTTAAAGCGCGATCGGCACAGCGGAAAGCTGATTTCAGCAAACAACACAGACTCTCGTAGCTGCCGCTATCTGAGCCGACCACTGCCAAATCTCGTGGATCTTCTGTAAAACCAGGATAGGAATTAGGTTTGCAACCCACTGGAATGCCAGCACGTGGGTTTTCATCGGATGAGGTGTCATCACCATCTTGTTCCTTGCGACGCTGGTGTCTTTGCGGTCTGAAGGTGGTTTTTGCCGCTGGAAGTGGATCCTTTGATTGCCTGTCATTTGGTCGGTCGCTCTTTGAACCAGTGTCGTCTGGTGGGGCATCTTGATCAATTGGTGGGGATGACTTATTTTCATCCTTTTTGTTTTCGTTTCTATCCTTGTCGACGGCTCGACGATCGTCCATGGTAGGCTCTGTGTCTCCTTTAATGATATCAGGTTCCTTGTCCTTGGGGGGGCTTTCACCTTGTCTAAGTCTTTTATCCTTTTCAGCCTTCCTTTTTTCATTCTCATTTCCCCTATCTTCTTTGTTATTCCGTTCAGGATTTGATTTTGATTTCTCTTCGTTATCGACTTGTTCTTTTCCTTTTCTCTCAGGCGCTTTTAATTTGCCTTCCTTGGTTTTTGGCGTTGTGGTGTCCTCGTCATCTTTCGTGTTCTTCTTCCTTGCTTTCTTGGACCTCCTCTCACTTTCATCCATCTCATCATCTGCATCGTCAACAGCTGTCTCGTGTCCTCGTTTATTTCCCCTACGATTATCGTCCTTTGCTTCAGATTTAGCAGTTGCCGCTTTGCTCTTCTTATCCCCTCCGGAGCCCTTTTTGGAATTTTTTCGAGTTTTTTCTGGAGCTGCATGACTAGGAGGTCCATCATCATCATCGTCGTCGTCACTTCCCCCAGACGGTGGCATATCTACACTAACTGCGTCCAAGTCAATGTCATCCTCCTCTTCCTCCTCTGACTCTTCGGACGACGAATCTTCCATAAAGTCTCTTCTCAAGTCGGTATAATCTTCCAAGTGCGCCTGTGACAGCCCAGGTGAATCAAGATTGGCTGAATCGGACTCAAATGGGGAATTCTCTGCTGCGCACTCAAAACCATCGGGTCCGAGGACGGATTCGTTTAGGGACATTACCTCGTGCGAGCACTCCGCTTGAGCTGTCGCAAGGCACCTGCAAGGAGTCTGTGTCCGACATCGATTCTCGTTGATTTTATCCAGCTCCTCTACTTGCAGAATCTGCACCACATGTATGAGAAACGTTGACTCCTCAAACAGCTCTAAGAGTGCCTGGGTAACAATGCAACACAGCCTGTCAATGGTTGCGCACATCCGCAACGAAGCGGTCACAATTTTCTTCTTCTCCAACGAACACTGATGCGAGTATGGATCCATGACATAGTAGAACTCACCCTTCTTCCATATGGCGTAGCACCTACCCTGAATCTGGATGAGAAGATTTGAGCCGCGGCCGAAGGCCTTTTTAAGAGCTACAGTCAGCTCAGTGTGGCGGTAGTTGGGGGTGCATTTCCAAAGTCCGCATTCAGATATGGGATCCACGGCAATCTCAACGATAAACTGGCCAAATGAAAACCTCCTCGGAACGTCTTGGATGCCCAAATCAATGCTAACATCACACCGGGTCCACTGTTTGTAGAATCCCGCTCCCAATTTGATGATCTTGTCCAGGACTGCACTGTCCCAGGTTGGAGTCGCGTCAATTTTTGCATTGATGAGGGCACAGATTGCCACCGGCAAAGACTGCCGGTGCCTGATTTCCTTAAAACACTTGGATCCCAAGTGGATTGTGCCTCGCAGAAGTGCATAGTCTGGAGCTATAATCTCAAACTGGACTAATCTGTCCACGATGTCTGGAAGTGGTTGGTTGCCACATGGAATCAATGACTTCACTTGCAAATGTCTGATGGTGAAAAGCTGATCAGGTTGAATCCCGCTTAAATTAACTACCAAGTGACTGACATTGTCCAGACTTCGCAGGCAAATCAGCATCGCTACACCTTGTCTGGGATCACTTTGAAAGTCCTGCGTTCTTCTGCCAAAGCAATCGAATACAAAGAAAACGTCAGCGTTCTTCCAAAGCAGGATATACCAGCTGCCTATTTGTAGCAGACAGAATTGGAACTTTTTAAAGAACTTAAGAAGTCCCCAATGAAGATTGGGCACTGGCAGCTCCTTCCCAACGACATGACCGATCAGGAATGCATCATTTACCATCACATTGAAAGCGTTCTTGCAAAGCACGAAGCTTCTCTTGACAGTCCTTTCTTGTAGCTGTTCACCTTCGGACAGATCGAGCTTGGAGTCGGCGTAAAGGCTTTGTCCTTCGAGGAGGATTCTGTTGATGACTTTCTCATCCCATTCGATCTCGGGGGTGATGAAATACTCGGCGAAAGCTATAAGTAGGGTGGCGAACGCTTGGAGGGATTGCCCCGATGAGTCAGTTTCAACGAATTTTATGCTGAAGGATGATTTTGACAAGCCGATAGGAGAACCTAACGATGGCGCGTAACGTTGGTCTGGTACTTTTGTCGAATCCTTGCAGCCTGGAAAAAAATTATCGTTTTTTTTTTAAATATCTAGCCAAGAGGTAAAATTGTTTGAGTTGCTTTCGAGACTTGATATTATTAAAAGCTATTTGTTGCAGGGTACAATCGCAGTTGCCGCGTTCCATTGACCGCTAAATAAAAAGCGACATGTCAAACTCATGTGAAATAAATTTACACACAATGGAAAAAGCGGGATTTCCAATCCTGAATCATTAAACATCCGCCCCACAGGAAAAAATTTGTATTCCTATGATATTTTCAAGTTTTGCATAGCATAAACTACTATCCGTTGAGTCACTGTGATCATCATTACCTATATCTTTTTGTGAGTCTCCTTTGTTATGTATCTACGTATGTAATATATTTTTTAGCATTCACTAGGGCGTATGTGGGCTTTTTTTTGAAACCAACTGCGGAGGTTACCAAACCAAATGCATCCATTTCAGATAATTGCAAATATACAGAACTGAAAGCGTTCAGCGAAATGTTTGATGAAATATTTCCAGCAAACCAAATTTACGTTTTAGTTATATTTTATTCTGAAATAGAATCAGACAGAATGTGATTTTTGTACATCTGCAGTTTAAATTTAACTTTTAATGAGGTATTGTGAAATTTGACAGGCGAAGAAATTGTCATTAGCTTTGTGTTAGGCAACCGCAATAAAATATGTCAAAAACTACCTCCCTAGGCACTAGAATTTTTTCGTCTATTAACAAGCCAACAAACGATATTTTCTTTCTGCAGAATTCGAAGCGAAAGAAATGAGGACGTTCAGATTTCTAGTTTAGTAAGTCTGACAGTTGATTGACTAGATGTGTTTGAGTTTTAATTTGCCCAGATTTGTCACGTGATTAGTTTTTGCAGTCGACCGCGAGTTTACAACAACAACTGAACTTACCTAGTTGACGTTTTATACAAATTAGGTATCCAAACGTCCCCAATAACAACTGAAATAAAGCTGTCAGACTTACTAACCAAGAAACTTGAACGTTCTCCTATAAGTTTTAGAACGCTTGTGCATTCAAACATTTGGTTATAATTGACATTTGACTGCGATTATTTGAGTTAACATAATTTTCTTTATTATTTTGCGAAAAGGGAATAAGCAAACACGTGAAAGCTGTTAAATAACAATTTGTATGGTGGTTCAAAGGTTTCTAGTACTAGGTTTCTAGTACTTTTTCTAGTACTTTTACGTACTTACGGTTAAATTTTATCGCGTTACAAGGAAGTCAACTGACATTAAGCCACTTTTCATAATATCTTACCAACGAAGTATTTACGTCATAGGATTGCTTATTACGTTTAAATTGGGTTGTCAAAAAAGGCATATGCTATTCGCACGAAGTTTGGGACACGGCTACGTAAGAAATGTCAAAGTTAAATCGCGTCAAGTAGGGGTATGTGTCTCGGTTCGCTCGCAAACAGGACTCTAAACTCCAGTATTTCATTTTCGGGCACGATCCTGTACGTTTTAAGGCCAAACTTTTTTCTTAAAACATATTTTTTTAATGAAAATACCATTACGTTCCGCCAAATATAGTGCCGTGTCCCTAAGCCCGACAAACGTCAGTCAGTACAAAATTTACGTGCGAATAGCCACTTCGTTAAAAAAAAAGTGTCGACAGAAAGTGTGACATGGTCGCGTTTAATAACAAAAACCGCATACTTACGCCATCGAATTGGTCGAAAGAGAATATCACGTTCATGTAATCCAGACGGTTCTGGTCGTCGCTTCGGACATGGTGCAGTCTTATGAAGGCAATGTAGTTGAGGCAAAGGTGGATAGCTAGAAAACATAAAAAGCTGTTTAAAATTTAAGAGGAGCGAATAAGCGAACAGTCTCAACTTTATGGAACCTTCACATAGTTTGGGTTTCGGTACTTTATAAGCCTCCGTACAGCAAATATAATTGGGTGCGTCTATGTGCACCACCGGCTTCAAGTTTGGTGCCTTGGCTTTTATCCTAGTAGTTACATCGAAATTATCCATTTTTTGCTTTAGATACATATTTATAAAATTTGAGAACGAAAATTTAGATTCAACATAAATACACAGAAATAATATGATTGCTCAGTTTTACACAGAATACTTGGATTTGATGAAATCCTTAGTAAATGTACATGAACAGTAAAGTACATGTACACAACTCAAAAAGGATGTAGAATAAGTGGAATAATGCTGACTTGCTGCAGCTTCGTCACCATTAACTTCAAAACGATAATCTTAAACTTTTAGTTTCAGAAAATTTAGGAAGCTATCTTTTGGGCGTTCTTTTTTTGTTCTTTTTATCAAAACGCGTACTACATATTTTCGAAGACTCCGCAATATTTAAAGAATCTCCCCTGGATGCCAGCAATCAAGGGAAAGCCAGCAATTAAGGGAAAACCTTTCGCTGGGAGTGAAAGCAATTGACAGTTTGTGTCCGCCAACTATAAAAGTGTTGTGGATTCAAATATGTCTAAAATTAAATTGAGGAAGACGAAATTATTTATGCAGCTCATTAAAAAATTCATCATTAATTCGCAGCATAACACAACACAACGATCTGTCAAAATTTAGCTTGACAACACGTGCCAACCCATTTAATGGGCGCGCTAAATCTGAAACAAAAATCTGATTTTTTTTAACTAGAGCTGCGTAGCACTCGGCTAAAGGGATTCGCTAAAGAGAATTTTGTAGACAATCTTTAATTTAGCTCGACCAGCGTACTAAGCTTTAGTACAAAATAAGATCGCTTCCGACAGTTAAGCGGTGTGATTTTTGACTTTTCTATACATCAGCTGTTGCGATCTGTCAACTTAGTACTCTGTAATGGCAACCCCCTCTTAGACGCCAACTGGAAAACTGCTCATGTAACCTATCTAGGCCAAGTCTGGGACATTTAAGTCTTTATATTTGAACGTCTCTATTAATGGGACACATTCAAAAACCTAGTCATCTTAAGTCGACTAGATGCAACCTGTCACTTTTCGTACGTCAACTACATATGCGAACAGTCTACTTAAGGTAAGATTAGACGGTATGCCAAGTGGTCATAAAATGCCAATTTCTGACGGTTCTTCTGTCAAAATATGGTCATACAGTGTAATGGGCATATCCCATATGCCCTAATGACCTAAATGCCACATATGACCAGACTGATTTTGACAGATAAAAATGCCAAAATAGCATATAGTGTAATGGATCAATAAGCACGAATGCCAGCATAAAGCCCATATGCCCATATGCACTTTATTGAAATTTCGTTGTGGCATTTCTGGCATTTTTGATTGAACAAACATTTTTTTTGTTGTCATCGGTGATAGAGAGTTTGTGCAATTGGGATTAATTTTTATTTTCATTCGCTTTTTTTGGTAGATTACTGAATCTGTGATCTATAATTTTTGGAAATTATTTAATTGTCTGTTCTTTGTAATTTGTTTAAGTTTATTTTGTGGTCTTGTCCTTTTCTAGTAATTGTGGTTATTTATACTTTTTTCCTTGTGTTGTGAAATTTTGTTTGTGAAGAAATTTTTTGCTATCTAGGTATTTGGTCTGTGATATAGTTATATGTATTTTTGTTCATATTCGTTATGTATTTTCATGGGTTGAATAAATTTTACTTGGTGCATTTATTTTGTTTCTTATTTTACCATTTTAAGTTCTTTTTGTGTGTTTCCTTTTCGTTTTGTGATACACACATCTATATGATTTTGGGGAGCTCAATCGAAGCGGCTAGCGATGCCAGGATTATGGAGGAAGCAATAGCTGAAAGGGCGAGGAAGAGACTGACAAAGCGATTAAAGGCGAATGGTCAGACCATCTCATCCGCAAATTGATTTCGGCTGTCGAGATCCGACCCGGACTTTACGATGTCACAAGTCGTACACATCGGATCCCTTTTTTTGCTTTGTTTTTCTTTACAGCATTACCCTACTACAACATTTGGTTATAAACAACAAATGCCTTAAATGACCATCAAGTCAAATATGACCATATTGGTAATTTTGGTCATATAGTCTGATATACACTTTTGATAATCCTGGCATTTTGGTCATTTGACAGCTAATCTGGTCATTTGCCTGTTGGCATTCATATGCTTAATTGGCATACAGTCTAATCTTAGCTTTAGTACTCCGTCACGAATTTCTTGACTGGATTCGTCGGCTAACCCTCCATAAACGTCAACTGGCAAAGCTGCCCATGGGATCGATCAGACTGACTAAACTAGATACTTGAACGTCCCCAATTACATTTTGCAACAGCAGCGTTCAGGCTTAAATATGTCAATGACCACGTCAAATGAAAAACACACAATTTACTCAATTTTGCAATACAACTTTTTATTAAACCCTTACTATACACAGAAACAAATGGAAAGGGCAGACATGTCTCATCCAAACATCCAATCGGGATTAGGCCCATTCGGGCGAACACCAATGCTCATATGGCTATTTTCCGAACGAGTTTGAAACGTATGACCCGACATTGGCGGTGGCGAACCACCTGACATTTGCCACGGAGGAACTGGTACTGGTTGCTGACCTCTTGTCTGATAGTAAATATTTTGAAGAACATGGACAATTTGGGAAACATTATTATCCATACGATTCATATTCTCTTCAGTATCTGTTGACAGGGCGTCAATGGACTTTTGGACTTTTTTCGAATGCTTGTCAATCAGTTCAAGCAATTTTAGTGTAGTTTCAGGGCTTCCAGAGTGGCCATCAATATTTTCAAGGGCTTGCTGCATTTCAGATTGTTTGTCGCTCAATGCCTGAAGCTTGTCCGATTGCTCTTCAATCATTTGACTTATCTGCGATCGGATGTTCGCTTGTTGCTCACCCAATTGAGTATCAATATACTGAAGCGTTTCGGATTGAGAGTCCATCATTAGAATGATTTTCGCTTGAGTGTCACTGGACTTTTGGTGATTTTGCGATTGAACGTCAAAGTTTTCAACCATTTTCGCTTGAGTTTCAATCATATGAATTGAACTGTTTAGTTGGGCATCAGCGACTGCCTGTTGAAGCTTCAATTGGTTTTTCGATTGACTTTCAATGGACTCAAGCAGATGAATGATTTCAAATTGAGTGGACCGCATTTTGGATTGATTGCTGATGATTTGAGCGATTTCGCTTCGTTGAGCGTCAATATTGTTTTTCTGCATGTCAATGGACTTTTGATGAACTGTCGCTTGAGCGTCAATTTTTCCAAGTATTTCGAGCATATTCGATTGAGTGTTAATGATTTTTTGCTGCTTTTGTGATTGCTCTTTAATAAGTTGATGCGCTTTTGACACATCGCGATTCGATTGACTTAGTGCTTCTTCGAGCAATTTGGATTTTTCGTCAATTATTTCAATCATTTTGGATTGGGTTTCAAGTACTGCGAGCAATTTCGATTGGACTGCCATTGCCTCTTGATGCATTTTTGATTGACTGTCGATTGTCATTTGAAGGCTCTGCATTTGGCTAGCAATCGAGGCATACTGGTTGGTTAGTTTTTGCACAGCAGTGTCAAGGAATCCATTTGAACTGTCCTGCTGCATATTGGAGAAGTCATCGAGTGGTTGGCTTTCCATTTGAAGGCTGCCAATGTGAGTTTTGAGATCGACCAACGTTTCATTAGTTATTCTTCCGATGAGCACAGCAACGAGCGTGTTTTTACCACTTCCCAGTATGGTAACAGACACTACGGCCGAGATGTTCGCTAATAGCAAAAAACAAATGAGCCGCGCGAGAAACCCCATCTCACTGGGGCGGTATGCGTGAGGAAAACTGACCGACAACTGACTACAGCGATAAAGATTGTTTTTGGATTGAGAAATCTGAGTGTACTTTTCAACAATGACGTGGGGAATACCAATTGATATAGGAATTATCCAGCAGTAACAAGTGAGATAAGGCAAGTGACCCTGCGCTTTTATTTTGCATCTTCTGAACTGATAACGCCAAACATATGTTATGTACTTTAGCTTTCAGTTGTCTATTGTCTTAGAAGAGTGTCTAGCGAAGCAAAAGCCAGAACCAGCGACACGGCGCTTGGAAATTAATTTATTAAACAGATTTCAAAGAATGTGACACTTCATATGTCGAAAAAACTGAAATTCGATTCTTGTAATGTAGTGAAAGGAAGTGGAAAGGGACAGAACGAAGGATTGGACAAGTTAAAGCAAAGAGAGAGATTTGTTGAAGGTGAAAGTGCGTGGTTTATTTGGAATTTATATTGTTCGGTTGAATTATTTTAACCAACTTTGGGTTTTCAAACTCAAAGTTGAATAATTAAATGTATGCTCTCGTACATAAATGCCTCGATAAAATGTAAGATGTTCCCATTGAATGCGTTGCAAGCAGTGCACCTTGTTGGTCAACCTGCACGATTTTCGCAGAAAGATTACTTGAAAACAGATGAGCATTTTCCTTCAGAGGAGAGCCTGAACTGTCAAAAATAGTTTGCGACTCTTTGGGGACGTTCAAGTATCTATAGTTTATTAAGTCTGACAGCTGACTGACTTGATGTATCTCAGTTTTGAGTGGCCTAGATCGGTCACATGGGCAGCTGTGTCAGTTGACGTTTATGGAGGAGTAGCCGACGAATCTAGTCAAGAAATTCGTGACTGAGTACTAAGTTGACAGTTTGCATATATGTGGCTGACGTAGGAAAAGTGACGTTCCCGACCATTCTAATTTTAGCGTTAAGGTTACATCTCTTCCAGACCAATCTAGTCGACTTAAGATAACTAAGTTTTTGAATGTGGCCTTTTTTTTGTTCAGACTGATGCATGATTAGAGCGCTGTAAAGTTCAGTGATAAGCAGTCCAAGTAAAAATCTGATCATGGTATATTTTGACAGCTTGCCATATGATCATCAACGGAAATGCTGGTAGAGAAAAATTAAATAGGCATATCAAATAAATAGGTATCAATCTTTTTTAAAGCAGCTCTCAATTCTGGCTTAAGTTGAATTACTCTTACGTAATTCAATTATGTTTCTCCCTTAGCAGTGTCGTTTTGGTGTGATGAGATTTCATGTTTTTTTGCTTCGGCATTAAATTTCAGTATTTTTTATATCCTTACGTATGCCCTGGTTGTCCGCAAGGATGTCGATGGAAATCGCTTGTGTTTGACAGCGGCTATTTGCTACTTACTGGGCACTGCTGGTTCGAGCATTATTTCTGTGCAATTGTCCCCTAGATGCAAATTTATTTGAGTTATGTATGTCGCTGTAGATCTGTCGTTCGTCATACCGCATGCAACTCTACGAACAGACTTCAAGTCGGCGCAGATGTTCAACATTGGCCTACGCGCTGAAGGCTTGATTTGGGAATGTGCGCATGTAAGTAGTAAGTAAACAAAACTATCTCTGGATCCATGGATGACTCACACGATACTTATTTAATGAACTTCAATTTGGGCACCAGACTGCTTAAATTTCCCGCCGACTGAATGTATACTCACCCCAATAAAATTGAGTCCATAAAATAAGTAAATGAAACTAACGAAATTTTCATTAAACTAGTTTTTAATTTATATTTTTCTAATAAGTAAAATCAGTTTATACAAATTACATTGAATTAATTAAGAAAGAATTCTAGCCACCAGTGGCGGCCACACTTTTCGGTGGATTTGTTAAGTTTTGCAGCATTTGAAAAATCTTAGTTTGCTTGTCATTAATCGTTAGATACTTCTTCAGTTGATCTTCAATTATTTGATTAAGTTTAGAGCGAATATTGTTTTGATGATAAGTCATTTCATAGTCAATATTTCGGAGTAATTTCGTCTGAGAATCAAGCATCTGAAATATTCTTGAATGAGCCTCAATGTTAGATTGAGCAAAGGTTAGAATTTGAGTTGTTTTGTTAAGCTGTGTTGCAATATTTTGAAGGGTTTTAGATTGGGGATCCGTCAATTGCGCAATTTTCGATTGAGTAGTAATAATTTGAGCGGATTTGTTAAGCTGAGTGGCGTAATTAGTTCGTTGGATTGCCGATTGATCATCGATCGATTTTTGAAGATTTTTCAATTCAGCGTCAATGTTTTGAAGTGTCTTGGAATGGGTGTCAAACAATTCCACACATTTCGATTGAGTTTCAAACACTTTTGATTGAGTAGTAATAATTTGATCAGTTTTGCTAAGCTGAGTGGCATAATTAGTTCGTTGGATTGCCGATTGATCATCGATCGATTTTTGAAGATTTTTCAATTCAGCGTCAATGCTTTGAAGTGTCTTGGAATGGGTGTCAATCACTTGCTTAATTTTTGATTGAATATCAATCAAGATGTATTGAGCATTAACAATTTCAGTTGTTTGAGTTTGGGTGGCGTAATTCATTCGTTGGATTGCCGATTGATCATCGATCGATTTTTGAAGATTTTTCGATTGAGTGTCAATATTTTTGAGTGTCTTAGATTGGGTGTCAAACAATTCCACACATTTCGATTGAGTTTCAAACACTTTTGATTGAGTAGTAATAATTTGATCAGTTTTGTTAAGCTGAGTGGCATAATTCGTTCGTTGGATAGCCGATTGATCATCGATCGATTTTTGAAGATTTTTCGATTGAGTGTCAATATTTTTGAGTGTCCTAGATTGGGTGTCAAACAATTCCAAACATTTCGATTGAGTATCAAACACTTTTGATTGAGTAGTTATAATTTGATCAGTTTTGTTAAGCTGAGTTGCGAAATTCATCAGCTGAATATCCGATTGGTCATCAATTGACTTTTGCATCTTAAGTAGATTATCAATCGTGACTTGATGGTTCTTCGATTGAGACTCCAAAATATTTGATTGCATTTTTACAATTTGAGTGGTTTTATTAAGCTGAACTTCAAACTTCAACTGATGAGTGTCAATTAAATTTTGTGTACTCATCGATTGAGTCTCAATATTTTCAAGCATTTGAACAATTTTCGATTGGGTTTCATTGCAGTTTTCCGATGGAGCATTAATTGCAACTTCCTTACCTGTTGATTGAGTACCAAGATCTTGAAGAATTTGAAGAATTTTAAATTGACTGTCAACGGTTGTCAATTGGTTGTCTTTAATTTGACTCTCAACTCTGTTAAGTATGTGCAGCATTTTGGATTGATTATCTAGTACTTGATAGTTTTTCGTTTCGATAATGTGCAGTGCTTTACTTTGGATGTCAATAGCTTGTCGATACACTACCGATTGATCATCAAGTGTTTGAAGGATTTTCGTTTCACTGTCAATGTCCCTTTGATCCATTTTATAATACCTATCAGCCAGTTGGCTCTCAATATTTCTAAGCATTTGGAATATTGTTGTTTGGCTGTTCGTCAGCATTTCTTGGGTTGCCGATTGGCCTTCAATAGTCTCTTGAAGTCTTTGCATTTGGTTTTCAATGAATGTATATTGGTTGGTCAATTTCTTCATAGCAATGTTGCATGACGAGTTGTCGTCTTCTCCTTGATCTGGCTTCGGGAAGTCGTCGAATTCTTTTGTTTTCACTTTAACAGCGTGGAGATTATTTATAAGTTCTGTCAACGTTTCGTTAGTAATCCTCCCGACAAGTACGCTAATGAGGGTGTTTTTTGCGTTACCAATTATAACAACAGAAGTGCCGGCGACTATATTCGAAATTAATAACAAGCAAGTTAAACGCCATGTCATTTTTAGCATTTCTTGCTATAGCACAAAAACTAACCACAAATTTTTGTTTATATTTACTTGCGAACACTGTTCGGTACTATAATGTTACAAATACTACACATACTGACTTCCTTAAAATATTGAGAACACTGTCCAGGGCTTGGTTACAAAATAAATGCGATAAGATTCATGCGAAAAGGTCATTGCTATAAATATTATATTTATTCGCGGATTGATATGCATTTCCATTTCTATATTTCAAACGATTAGATTATAACAAATGATGCATTTCTAAGTGCATTGCTATTCCTGGTTCGGTCACGAGAAAGTTAGATGCGAGGCGCTTTATTTAACATAAATACCTACGTATAACGACATTAAGGAAAATTAACATTATATTTAAAATCTGCTTTATATTGTGAACAGCACTCCTCATTGCCAGACAGAGTGTGGAACTGAACGCAACCGTGAACTTGTCCGTCAAAGTTTCCTGTGAAGTAAACAAAAATTTAAAAGTGTCAAAAGCGAAATAAAAGAAGTGCGCAATTTTGTGAAAGAAGATCATTGTCTGAACTCACATACATATATCTATATTTCATCATCATGAGTAACGCCACTTTTCCTACGTCAGCCACATATATGCGAACTGTCAATTTAGTACTTGGTCACGATTTTCTTGACTAGATTCGTCGGCTACCTCTCCATAAACGCAACTGAAACAGCTGTTCATGTCATCGATCAACCAATCAAAACTGTCAGCCGTCAGGTGCAAGACTTACTAAACTTGATATCTACTTGAACGTCTCCACTCGACATTTAGAAAAAAGCTAAAAGTACGCTGTACTATGACACCACCTTACTAATGTGGTATTCGATTTATTTTCTCAGATTTCGTGTGTTTAATCGAACATGAAAACGTCACTTGCTCTCTATTTTTTTGATATTCGTATGATTGGAATATTTTTGGCCTTCGAAACTTTTCTACGTGTCTGAGAATCCCAATCGAGTACCACATACCATTTCTGACACAACAAAGTCTGCATTTACGTGGTTTATTTCTTTAAGGCAATGAACCTGTCAAAAAATATACTTCATCTGACTTTACGCACCGTTTGGAGAGCAAAGTAAAATTTTGTTCGTGTTGTAACTGCGCATTGGATTACTTATGTCGCTACTACGTAATGAAGTAAATCTTTGGCGACAAAATACCGGACATTTGGGCAAACCTTCACAAAAAGACAAGCTAAAGTATTATCATTTTATTAATGACATTAATTAGTAGCAGAAGATTATTTACAGATTTGACGTTTGTAAAATACCTAATATCAATGCAGAGTTCCATCAGCCGATAGGAAAAAGACAAGTGACACATTTTGCACTCTTCTTTGAAGAATGAAAATTATTTCGTAGCATTTTGTGAATGATGTCGCATTAAAGTATACTATTCGTTTTCGTGAGTTTAAAAGAAGCGTTAACACTTTAAAACAATTTTCGCTATGATTTGTTGTAATGAGCATGCATTGGCAGTACTATTACGTCAATGTCAAACCAAAAAAAAAATGTATATCGGCCATGATGCGTGGAAATTAATGGGAACGTTCAAGTATTTAGCTTAGTAAGTCTGACAGCTGACGGACTTGATGTATCCCAGTTTTGATTGAAAAAATCGGCAGCTGTGTCAGTTTACGTTTATGGAGGGGTAGCCGATCAAGAAAATCTTGCCGGTATACTTAGTTGACATTTTGAAGTGTCAAAATTTAAAAAATAAACCACAAATTTACAATAACAACTCAAATTACTTAGTTAAAGCGTTCGTATACCTAGTCCAGACAAATCTAGTTGACGTTTTACACAAACTAGGTATCCGAACGTCTCGAAGAGCTAAACTATTAATGTCAATTCATGACTTACCTGGGATTCAACACATTATTCAGTTGCATCTGCGTTTGTAATACTTGCGGCAATTGCGACATAGGAAATGTCCATGTGGAAGCACTAGTATATCTTGGATCTTGAATTTTCCCTTTAGCAACAGTATTTAGTTGCACCCCCGGCATCCTAGATAAAATATCAATAACTTGAGCCATCTTTGACTGTGTGTCAATTGAAATTTGATAGTTTCTCGATAGCATTTCCGATATTTCATTCAATTTCAGTTCGGTATCAACGGAATTTTTTGAAAGTGTATCAGCGGTTTGAGATATTTTAGATTTAATACCGTCAAAGTTCATTTGAAGCTTTTCAATTTTCCCTTCAAGCACTGTATATTGCTTGGATAGTTTCTCAACAGCAATGTCATCTAATGCGTTATCACGTTCGTGACGTAAGCTCGAAAAGTCGTCGAGTAGTGCTTTTGTTTCGAAACGAAGGCTTTTAAGGTGTAATTCTAAATCGCTCAACGATTCATTAGTGATCCTTCCGACGAGCACAGCAATGAGAGGGTATTTACCACTTCCCAATATAGCAACAGAAGTTATGTCAGATACATTCAAATACAAAAATAACAATAAGCAAACGCGACGCGCAATAAGATCCATATTCTTAACGTGAATGAAATCAACTGAAAACTGCTCGAAGATAATTGCAGGCAATTTGAAAACACCACCTATGGCTATGATGTTGCTTCTATTAACTTGATGTTCAATGTAAAGGTGAGGTATTCGAAAAGGTTTGTGCCAATGTGATAAGAAATAGCCAGTCTATTGATTGTGTTGAGGTAAGTAAAAATGATAAGAATACTTTGTGTCTGTCTAGAATTTAGCTTATTGTACGATGTTAATTAAACAATTAAAAAAAATGAAAGCACCGCTGATGTATTTTAACCTCACTTAGCATTACCGCAGTGACTAAAAATTTGTGGATTTGGCAGCATCGGAGGAAATTATACCAACCAACCAGAGTCGTGCATAGGCATATAAGTCGGAAAGTGGAAATAGATCCAAGCTCACACGAAAATCACATATCCACTAGAAGGTAGATCTATTCTAGTTAATGTAATCCATACACCAACGAATAAAACGCTCAGATTTATCTTTTCTTTTAATTTCATATACACTGTTTGTTTTGTTTATTTTCATCTCAATCCTTTCTCTTCAATTCAGCAGCTCCTCTAATTTACGAACCATTAAACTGTCGCATATCTTTCTTACTTTAATAATTATAATAATAGTTATGCATTAAAAAACTAAATTTAATTATACTTTTATAGTTGAAAATACAATTACATAGGTACAGACAAATATTGTTTGTTTTCTTAAATCATTTTCTTAATACTTAAACTCCCTTTTGTTGATTAAAAAAAAACACTAACAGATACTGAAACACGAAACTGAGAATCTCCCAGCAAAACACAATAAAAATATAATTGTTAACCATTTTAACGATATACTCATAAATTGTGCAACTGATTTTTGTTTAATGTATTTTTAATTTTTAAAAAAAACTCTCATTCTGCATTCTTTTTTTTTATCCACAAGAAAGTTTTACAGATTGTTGCAATTTGTTTGTTTATTTATTTTGTACTTATACACATTTATATAGAGGCAAGCGTGGTTAAATATCGTAGCAATTATTTATTATTTAAGCATTTTATTTTATTTTGTGTAAAATTTAGTTTACAAATTTTCTAGTTAATTTACTTTATTTAAATTAGAAAAATAAATGTTTGTAGCAAAATATTTGTGTATGTTTTTGAAGAAAACAATTTGTTGGTTGTTTGTTTCTTTTTTTTGTCCCAAAAAGCTGACTTTTACATTAATTAGCATTACTTGCTTGATTTTATTTTGTTGTTTCTAACAATGAAATATTTCGGTTTCTTTTTTTTAAGGCACTTTTAAAGCAAGAAATCATATAATGAGTGAAGTTAGGTTTTGCTTGCTTCTTTTACGAAATGTAATTTTTAATCCGATAAAACTCGAAAACAGCTTTTGGAAACAAATTAGGTGGGTATGTGAGGACTATCATGTTCTGCAATAACTGTGCAAAAAAGTTTCGTCAAATAATATGAACCTCAGGAAGAAGAGAAAAAATACTTTTATTTTGACAAACTATGCGTGATTTTAAACAAAGGTAGTACATTGAAGCAGATATTTATTTTGCAAGATTACATAGTATAATTTTTAATTAAGAGTGTAAGGATATTTGTATAGGTTTTATCACTTAAATTTAAATTTAGGGTAAGTTAGGACAAAAGGTAAGAGTTGTGCAGGATATTTGTATTGTTTTAGTGTGGTCGATAAGGGTGCAATTCGCAAGATTTTGATGGAAAGTTTAAGTGACAAATAAAAAAATCACAAAGCCGCCCCTCAAAGTTTGTGTAACTGTCCACTCCAGAGGTAGTTTATAGCTCTTGAGCTTCCGCCCCAAATCTAATCATATTGGGGACACTTAATGTTAGTCAAAATCATAAACTTAAAACTTTGACCAAACTTGATCCAAATTTTCTTCGATTTGTTTGCTGTCAGTAGACACGTGAGTGAGTGCAAGGAGGAAACTTTGGGAATACAATCGGAAATTGACTTTGCTGATAAACGTATCATCACTAAAGTCAGCACACGGTCTCCGCATAATGATTTTCATAAAAATCGTTTCACAAGTCACAAACTGAGAACTCTTGAGACTAGAAAGAAAAACTTGTATTAGAGTCAGAATCAGGGGTCGATTCGCGTCGTCCGTGGACGAGCATAACGTGACAGAATTTGTTTTTGTTTTACATGTAAAATCAACTTAATTCTGTGAACGTAATGCTCGTTCACTGACGACGCGATTCGACCCCAGATTTGGAAGTGAGAATATGATAAAGACTCTTCTGCAGACTGTTAAACGTCAAAGATATGTCAAATTACGCTGCCACGTGAACGAAACATTCAACCTTAACTATTGGTTTCGAGACCTCTATCCACCCGCCCAAAACGAAGTGATGAGAGCAATATGAATACCCAAGTGCAGATGAAAGTCCGGATGGAACTGACAAACATACTATTTAAGGTAGCGGTAAGCGGCTTGATGGAGAGCGTACAGCACCTCATGGTGAAGAGGAAAGAAGTTATGCTCGATAAAATTCAGCATCGTTTACGTCTCCTCAGCATTTTATTTACGGTCCTGCGTAAACGATTGAAACTTTGGCTCGATTGGTGAGTCCACCATCGACTAAATATTCACGAAAACCCAATAAGTCCAGATCGATGACAACAATTTGTTTATCGAATTTAAGACCATATCTATGCGCAACTTGTCCGGCAATTTTCGATCCCGTTTGCACTGAAGGATTTTGAAAAAGGAGATTTAACAGCAAGCTGTAGAGCGGTATCCACCTCCAAAGACAAGTGCAAAGTGCCCAAGCTACGTATTGCAAATGAGATTTCATTCAGATCGGACAGCGACGTAGAAAAGACCATGCATTTATCGGCATAAACATGCAAATTGAACAAAGTATGGATAAAGAAGTGTTGAGCCAAATAATAAAGGTAACTGAAAAGCACAAAATGTACACTCGTTGTTCTACAAATAAACCTCTCGTATCTTTTAAGTCTACCCATTGCATCTTACATCAAGGATCGCATCTTTGAAACTTAATTTAAATTGATTATCTGGGATTATATTGAATAGTTTTGATATACTTCTTAAATGATGATTTTCGTTTGTTTTTTTTTTCCTTTTTATTGTTTTTTGTCGAATTCGCATCACTTATCTGACTTTTTTGTATTTTCTTTCAATTGTTTAACATTATTTATGATTTCTACTGCCTAAGTACATACACTGATAAACATCCGTAATGCAAATATTTATTCCTACAACTTATACATACACAATTTATGTACAACAGGTATTTAATTTATAATTAAGTGTGTGTGTTGTTTTTTTTCAGCATTATTTATTTTCTATTTGCTTATTCTCATACGGTTGCAGCCTAATTTTGCAATATAATATAATTACAATATATGCCTTTATGTTTATCGTAATAATTAAATTTACCAACAATTGGGATAAACGTATTTTAATTGCTAAACTTATACCTTAATGTAGAGGGTAGTGTGGAATTTTTAGAGGGTCGTTTTAAAAAATAATAAGTCGTCAAGGCAGAAATCTACTTTTACAATATTATAAATATATGTTATATATGTGTATGGTAAATTTTTAAATTAGCTTAATTGTATATATTTTCGATTTATTTTTTTCGCAATGTATTCTTTTGCAATACAAGTAAGGATTTAAATAAATTGGGACAATTTCTAACATAAATGCTTTCACAATAACTGCAAAATCTATAACTAAATAATATAATATAATACATACATAATGTTTACCTATGCCTATATAAACTATTAAATTAAAATATCTTCTTTTGTATAATATTATAAGTCTATTCATAATTTTGTATTAGCTTGTTTTGTGTAACAATTAAATTTGCTTTGTAGTTATGCAGCAGTATTTTTAACTTTGCAATTTCGTTTGCCTTCTAAATATTTTATGTACAATATTTTTATTTATTAAGGAAGTTACTATGACGGTCTTAGACCATATTCACGACACCAGCTGATGCTGGAGTTGGTATTGAAATGACATCGCTACTCTTGAGGGCAGCATTTTGGCATTTGTATTGTTTGAGTTGTGACGATACGGTTGGTCCATCATCGGAATCCGAATCGCTGGAGTCGTCGCTATCCGATATTGTTGTCGTTGCTGTTGTTGACGTTGTTACGGTTGTGTTTGTGGCCGTCGATTTAGTTGCATTGCGAATTTTCATTTGCTTGAGTGCTTCTGGCATGTCGGGATTACTTTCGAGCGTCGAATGTTGGCTTGATGGTGAGTGACTGTATTCGGAGGTGTTCTCTTCATCCGAAACGATCACAACGTTTCGCTTGTGAGTTGGGATCATCGCCGTTGGAATTTTATAGCAGCGACGGGCACGCATACCGCGACCAATTGGTAGTCGACCAATGCTGGAATTTTACAAGAAATATTGATTAATTAGGAGGCGTTTTAAAAGGCATTTCAATCTAATTGATATCTGCTCGAAGGACCAATTTTTTTGAACACGTTTTCCTATTGCGACTTTCATTCAACGCAGATTTGTTGATAGATATTATTGCGAACGTATTCAGACAATAAAATACTGCAAAATGTTAATAGGGAGCTAAAAATTTAAAATGGTACCTACTAATAAACATTGCTAAATTATTGAAGGGAAAAATTACAAAAAAAGCACAGGAAATCTATCGCCGATTGTTAAAGCCGCCATTCGACAAAGATATTTATCACAAATGCGGAGAAAATCACCAAAGATTACTTGATTATGTAATTTTGGACTTTTGAGCATCACAAAAAGTAAGGTTAACTCTTAACGAATTCGCTTCTACGTGTGCTGCAAAATGTACTTAACAAATTATTAACAATACATCTACATCCACAAAAATAAGAAACGTCGTTCTTACTAATAAGCATTGTTTGTCTTTACACGAAATATTTTGTTGGTGACAATGGGTAATTTTATTTGGAAATTTCGCCATTGTGAGTACGTAAAATCTAGCCTGGACACTAAATACGATTATTAGTTTCGCGAGTTGTTTCGGACACTCAGCTATCACTGACAGAATGAATGTTTTGACAGTGTAACTAGTCCGAGATAGCTTCCATTCGTAACTCCCGAGTTACAAGAAATAGATCTTGATACTTGTCCAGTGCTGAGACCTACCAGTTAAATAGGATGATTTCGATTTAAAATTGCCCAGTAAAATCCGTGGATTTCAAGATTCTTGTAAGCAGCTTAGCTGTCAAAATTAAAAAGCTCTTTTTTCCTTTACTTTTCAGTCTTACAAATTTTAACGTATTTTTACAAATTCTTACGTATTTAACTCAATTGTCGTTCCGCAATTCGAAAAATTCGGGAAAGCAAGATATTTCCCCTCTTACTAGTTTTTACTCAACAAATTTCTTTGCCTAAGAATTGAAACAACTGTCAGTCGGCTGAAAATTGACAGCTGATTTAAGTTTGTTGTTCTATTTGGCATTTGACACTTATGAACTCTCTGTCATTTTTCACAGGTTTCTACAAAATCGTTCCTTAACTTTTTTTTCTCTGAGAGAGAATTCATCCCCTCAACTGTCATTTTGACAGTCTTTTAAATTTTTACTACAAAAGTAAAGGAACAGACCTAGTATTAGGCCTGTTTTCTTGAGCTTGTCAAATGTCAAGTAGGACGTAGTTGTAGTACTTGTGTGCTGAAAATCCTACTTTTTTGTGCTTTGCTGAGATATAAGCTTAAAAACAGACCTAATGTCAGCGTCGACTTGACAGCATTTCAGAAGAACTACTATTAAAGGCTTAATGGGCCCTAGTTTGGTTGTTGTGGACTGCGGAGCGACCATAGACATGTGGTTTATGATGTTAAAACCCTATTTCTTTTAACAATGGACCTAAAAGTAAAGTTCAACGAGCCCTCTTTTCTTTGTTTTTAGACTTTAAAATTGACAGTAAAAAAGAAATTTGTGTGGTTCTGCTGTCGACATCGCTAGATCTGTGACAAGAGCCAAACAAAACTGAAACTTACCTCCTTCTCCTTAGCGAGTAATTATAATCGGTATCCTCGCCCTCCTCGTCGGACCAACTGTCATTGCACAGGTCCTCCTGAGACTCGCCATTCGCATTATGAATCGCTTGCTGTTGTCGCCTCAATTGGCCACCACTTCGTGGCATTGTATTCGGACTGTGATGATTGTTAGTTTCATAAGCGTTCATCTCGTTGGCACTTGTGTAGCTGCTTCGTTGTTTCTTCTTGCACGCGGCGGACGAATAGATCAGTGAGTGTCGATCGAAGGGTGAAGTCGCGGCATTGCCATTCTCCGAGTGTTGTGTTGATCCGCCGTTACTGCCGCCACCCGTCGTCGTTGTCATAGTATGCGTATTGCACGAAGAATTCGTTGTTGTTTGCAGCAGATTCTCATGAATGAACTCGATAACCTTCCGATTGAGCGTTTCGAGATTCTCATCATCACTGCAACAGCCCGTGATGTCCAACCGCTCGTTGCTGTTCATGGCATCGTCGAAGGCCAACTGATCCGGACTAGAGCAGGCATCCTGGAAGGTCAGATCGCTGGTGGTCATCGAGTTCGAATTGCCATTTGGACTGATCGGACTCGATCCCAGCAACACGTTCTGATGCAGATGTGGAGGTAGTTGTTGTGAGTTTTGTAGGCCGTCAATGACGCCGCCCACCACGACTTGGTGCTCAGTTGGAGTCTGTGGCTCGGCCATTTGTCGGTTGACGAGTCGTGAGATATCAATGGCACAACCGCTAAGGCTAGCCGATATTTCTCGTGAGGCACAGAAAGCACTCGGGCTGGCATCTGTCTCGCTAATATCCATGGCATCGGTTTGGGTCTCAGTGTCGACCAGTTTGACTTTGCGATTTTCCGGTTCGCTTTGGTATCGCCTCTCTCGACTGGGGCTAACCTTGGGGGCGGCCGCAAAAGTTCCAGAGCCAACGCGTCTGTGGCGAGCTTTCTTCGGTTTCTGCGTGGTCATACAGAACGACTTGGGTTGGGACGAGGCACCATCTAGTTGCGCGTAAAGCGTACACTTTACAGGACTCTGCAAGAGATTAAATATATTTTATCAATTGTCGCCAACTAGGACTATGGGAGTAAAATTACTTCTGGTGTCGTCTCGGGGTCCGGTGTGGTTGACTGATTATCACAGAGCATTGGCGGATAATTATTAAGTCTTCTTCGGTAGTATTGCATCTTCCTTAGAGTATTTCCCAGCCGACGGGTTGGCTTGTAACCTGGCAGTTTCTTCTCCCGCCTAAAACGATTCGTATCAATAACATTCGTATGAAGCTACATTTTATTTTGTACTTACTCAGCGATTTCCTTCTCCTTCTCCTGCAACTGTGTCCTGCACTCGCTCAGCTCCAGATACAGTCGATTTGTCTTCTCCAGCTTGTCCTCGTAAATCAGTCGGATGTCTTGGGCGTGTTGCCATTCCGCCGTTCGCCGCTTTATCAAATCCTGCTCGTACTTGTGTATGCTGGTGCCGTTCTGTGTGATCACCTTCAAGTGGGACCTCACCTCCTCCTTCCATGATCGTTGCGTCTCAAAGTATTGCTTTTCGTTCGTCCTAAGTAGTTCGGGTCCGGCAATTTCCAGATGCGCTAGGATTTGCCGAAACGATGGACGGTTTCTTGGTTTGGCGCTCCAACACAGCTCCACCAGCAGCTTAAAGCCATCTGGACAACTGGATGGAATGTGTAGTTTCAATGAGTTATTGCCAACGCCCCAGATAATGGCCGAGGAGTCGACATCTTTGTATGGAATCTCACAGGTTAGCATTTCCCACAGGACTACACCATATGACCAGATGTCTACCTTTTCGGAGCATGGCTCGTTGCGTATGACTTCCGGTGCCATCCAAGCCACTGTACCGGCGAAGCTCATCTTTGCACTGATTTCGTTCCATTCGCGGCTCGTGCCAAAATCGCTGATCTTCACGATTGCACTCGCCCCAATGAGGATGCTAAAAATGAGAAGAAACCAAATGGTTAGTTCAATGTATAGTTCAATGGGATCAAGGGTAAACAAAATTGTTTTAGGTATTTACGTCGATTACTTCAGACTTTTTACTCAGCGCAAGAAGTCGGTTCATGTCTTCTGAGTTCCAAATCGAACTTAACATTTGGTACAGCCAGAAAATGCTAGACTCATCATCATCTCGATTCATTTACTCTCTCTTGTCTGTTCTTTGGTATGACATCTGGAGGTTTCGACTGTGATTTTGTCCCTTCTATATTTTTAAGCGGCCACGCCAGAACGAAGTTCCCACAGACATTTTTGAAAAGTGTTATTTTGAAGTTTTTTTATCTCTTCAAAAATTGCCCTGAAGCTTTTTTCTTTAATAGATAAATTGGAAAAATATATTGAGACATTCCTGCATTTTTATTTTAATATTGTACGCCTTTTGCTGCTTTTGAAAAACCATTTTTGCAAAATTTTCGAATTTTAGGATTTGAAGTAAGGTGAAATACAATTTTCTTTAAATCTGAATCTGTTTTAATTTTGCACATTTCCATTTATATCGCTATTCTAAAGCGCCCAAAATTCTGTTCCCTCACCTCTTACGTCTTACGAGATGCGAATCTACAGTTCAACAGTGCTCCATAATCCCATCAGTGGATGGTGACATGATGTGCTTAAAAGCAAATTTTAAGTTTATTCAGACTTTTCGCTAGCAACACTTTCAGTGGTTGAAAATTACCGAGAATAAGAATAGGTTCCTCTACTAACTTTTGCGTTTAATAAAGGAAAAGAAACCCAAACACAAGCTCAGATATTTATGGTATTTTTCTCATATCTTATATAAATAAATAGATGGCGTTACAGGTCAGTAAGGGACCCAAGGCTTAGCTTCTCACATCAGCCATTCATTTTGTGCGCGTCTTTTCGCCGATTCTGACCGGCTTATTGACAAGCTCTTTTGACAGCATAATGTTGGATGTTTGTCAGACGTTTGCGATAGTTGGCGCAGTGGAAAAAATCATAATGCTGGATTTACAACATCATGCAAGCGCATTTTTGCGTGATATGGAACAGAAAGATCTTACTGCTAATAAAGCCGTAGGAATGAGATCGCAAAACAGAGGCATAAAGTGTCGAAGATATTCTTCCCATAGTTATACATATGTAAAAGGTAAATAAACACAAGTTCCAGCGACCAACATTTCTGCAATCACTTGAAAATGTTTTCATTTCTGGTTTAAAACATGCCAAATGAGAGTGGTAATCAGTTTCAGTGAACTTAACCAACATTTTATCAATTAATCAAACGAAATAAATAAACAACTGTTTTGCACAATAGATCTTTTCAGGTTGACGTGCCTTTTGCCGCCGCTGGGGCGAGTCAGACATTAAAAAAAAATTAACGACTGTCCGTTCATTACTTCTGGATGCCATTTTGTTTTGTAGGAAAGCGAAATTCCCTAAGCCATTGCTATAAAAATATCAATATGCAGAGCTTTTCCATGATTGCTATCACGAAAAAAAGATGGCCGACAAAAAACCGTGTCACGTATTTTTGCGGGTTAGGTTGTGATCTCCCTTTCAGTCAGACTGCTATTGGCCATCCCTTAAATCTTCCTTGTTAGGAATGTGTAAGAGTGCCATAAGATATAATCTGTGTCTTTCCGGGAATCGAACCTGGGAACTCTAGCTTAGTAATACAACACACTAACCACTAAGCCACTGCGCCCACCTATGGCTGTGTTATAGAACGAGGGGTTTGAGGACTGAAGCTTTTCTCTCGAAACTCTGACGAACTTCAGGCAGGGTTCTCAAATAAATGATACGGGCGAAAAAAGAATCTCAGCGCATACCTAGTTCGATCCGTGCCTTTTGTGTATGTTATATATGGACCGAATTTGGGCGACTACAATTTCGGGGTCCATTTATTTACTTTTTATTGTCTACTCTGTTTGTGGATCGAATATTGCCAGACAAGTGGACAAAGCTAAGTATTACCATCACATAGGTATCATTTATTCCAACCTTATTACAAGTAGGTACACCTCCCCCATTACAATGAGGTTCCAAATCAATTCGTTGCACTTTTCCTTTCAAACATTTTTATTTATATTACAGACACTGGCGCCTATCGGCGCCACAGTTGAGTATTTTTCATTTGTGCTGGCTCCTTTTGCCAACAAAAAAAAAATACAAAAAAACTGCAATCGCAAGGTCTGCAGCTGTTTTTCCCACCGCACATCAAAGAACCAACCAACCTTTGTTGGGTCTCTTTTGTCGCATACTAACAGAAACAAAAAAAAAAAACACCTTTTCGCCGAATGAAGGGGTTATGGTTTCCCACAGCCACCACACTTGCCCCGTTCGGTGGTATCAGATTTCGAAATAATTGCCCGACGACATGCTGTCCTCAATTGATATGTCGTTCCAAAAAGTTCATTCCCATTTTCGACAGCAACAACAACAATGACAACGGAATGGTTTAAGAAAAGTTTTCATCCGTTGGATAGAATAGGTTGTAGGTTGTAGATTGTAGTCTCATTCTGTACCATTAACTAATGAATGAAAATTTCTACACAAAGATGGGGGGACTGTTGAGGGGCCTGGTAGGTATAGTAAATCCCTTTAACTAAATTGCAATCGGAAAGCACTCAATAAACTGTGTATTTTTTTCTCATTTTATAAAATGGATTTTGTTCGCAACACAAACACAGCCATAAAGTACAGTCGGCGACGTAAAAATAAATGCGGATTAATTTTTTTTTTATTTTGTTTAAGCATCGTACGTTAAGAGTTGTTATATTTGCAAATACGACTAATAAGGATTTAAGTTCCACGTGGATGCTTTGTAATACTTGTTGTAAGGCATGGACTGTCACAAAAAAGTACCAGCGGTCTTAAAAATTAAAAAAAAAACCTTCGACAAAATATTAATCTTTTGTGAATTTGAAGATATTTAATATTGGAGGATGTTATCGGGAAGACTTGTGCCAGTAAGCACTTTTCCGAGTAAAAGACGATTTATGCGGATAATTTTGGACTTATGCGTGGATTAATAAATACATACATAGGCAGTTTTCATTATTACACAACCATACAGACGAATTTGCTCTTGAAACAGACATGAAATCAATAAGTCTACTCTGTTGAGCTAGGGACAATCATTGAGCTGGAACTCAGTTTTCACACTATTGCAATAGATGTCGCTGCTTTACCTTAATTTGGTGGCAAAGCGTAAGCATTTTTTAGCATACGATTAAAAAATTAAGAGTTCGGTTTATATCTTCTGCGTGTTTTTTTTTTAATCACACATTATTTTGACACTGCCAGCTCTTTCTTGTGACAGAACACTAGTTCGCGTATAAAAATAAAAGTCCGAACTGTAGCACAGACAAAATTGTCTCTTTCGTTCTCAAAAACTTGACAGAAACGCAATATCATAATGTTACAGAAAATGCTTTTAAAAACGCAATAAAATCGCATCACAAAATGCGTCTAAAATCGCATAAATTTTTCAGTCTCTCTAGTCCTTTTTTATCTTTCTTGACGCAAAACTTCCTTAATCCGTCTACACTTTCTACGTGACTTTTTGTTGGGAAAAACGTTTCGGGGCAAGTTTTTGGTTTCTGTCAATAAGTTGGATTGACACTATTTTTTTTAAATCAATTGTCAAAAATTTGACGACAAAACCTCATCAAATTGATTTTTTTACTATCCATAACTTAAAAGTAATTTTTGCATATTTTAAAGAATTAAAAAAAAATTCAACTCAGCTTAAATTTTTTGACACTCAGTGTAGGCTGACCAGTCAATGCAAACTAACAAAAAAAACACATCTTCCCTTCAAAGTTTCTGTGTCCTTTTCTTCCTTTTTTTCATTGGCAACAATAAATCTTAAGTTGGACTCTTGCCCATCCGGTTGATGTATTATATACCATAGGGACCAAGAAGACCATAGAGGGCACAGGACACACTCCCAACAGCACACTTTGCACTCCATCAGCAATAAATTCACCCCCGAAATGCACACCCTCACTGGATTAATTCATTTTAATTTCCTGGAAATCGCTGGACGCAAAACTATCAACTTACACCCATAGCTATGTAAGTCACAGATACGCAATGGTTTGATGGTGTTTATTCACGTATGTGGGGGTGGAAGGGACGTCAGTGCGCACAACAACAAAATCGAGAAAGACCAGTTCACAAAGTTCATTTGTCGACATACATAGTACGAGTACTATGCAGAACCGTGCGCCCCCGCCTGTGAACATATGAAAGGCGCCGCTAGTACAGCGCATGCCCGTATTATCCTTATCTGCTTTTGTTTGAAGCGGTCCCGTTAATTCAATAAATGACGTCGTTTGCCCTTCTACGCGGAATGTCAAAGAAATGGGAACGAGAGATCGGGTAGTTGGAAGAGAAATGGAATTTGTGTTCGTTTTCGTGACGACGCGACGTTCGAAAAGGGGGTGGTACGTTGTTATTGCACCCCACTTGGATTGAAGTTTGCGTTTTTTTTTCATTCTTTGTGTTGGTTCTTGTTATTTTGCTGCTTCGATGAAGCAAACCCACCCTTATAGTACGGCGAGGAATAGTAGTAGAGTGCACTTGAAAAGTGCGATGTTGCCGCGTTTGTGGTGTTATTGAGAGGACAATTAAAGGAAGAAGGTTTTTTTTTGTTTTTCCTCCAGAGGAGTCTGATGATTGTGATATATGAAAGTGCGTCGAACCCTGGATTTATTTATACGATGTGAGAAGGTAATAGGTAATCCTGCTTCACCCCGACGTGTTTTCTTTTATCGCATCACTTGTTACGCTTGCATATTTTAACAGGGACAGCTTTTATGAGGACGATTAGGATAATCGGTGCGACATAAAAATATTTTAAAACACACTTTACAAGATATAAGAAGCCATGCGAATTCTGTTGTGACCTGTCCAAAATCACAAACACGATGGTCTGAACGCGTGAACTGCAGCTATTCCATACCTAGGTAGGTATCTTTGCTTTAAAAAAAGGATAACTTAGCTGTAGGCTTACTGCTATGATGGTCCGCCTTAAGTAGGGCCTTGAACATCACTAAACTAAGTAGAGTCCAAAAAAGAATTGGAATTGGGATCACGGTAGACGGGAGCCCGACGGTCAAGTCCGACCGAAGCGCCATTGGATCTGCATAAAAAAAACAAACCAACTATATGAGACTGTATAATACCCAAACTTAACTTCCATAAAAACGTCTCTGTAAGATTCCCTCAAGATCAGAATGGAAGAAGAACGCGTTCGCAAAAGAATTTGACATAGGTACCCATTTTCAGAGATGATTTCAAAACGAACTGTGGAGTGGGAGCAGGCGTTTTTCCATCAAAACTTTATATTTTCAAATCCTTACGGATATCGAACGCAGCCAGCGTCTTTCAAGCAGGAGTACTGGCAATGAACCTAACGAAAACCAGCCTCTTCTGGGTTCCGGGCCATAGGAATATTAGAGGGCAATGAGAAATGCGAAGAACTTGCCAGACGCGGCTCCGCTTTGTACATGTCCTATGCGAAGTTTTCCCTCCGCTGGCGCTGGCTGGGGTAGGTAAAGAGAGATTCGCTTAACTATAAGGGCACTGACTAGGTGGGTAAACCTGACGAACTGCGTCGCTTCAAGGAGGATTTGGCCAAGCTACGATGATGCCAGAACAAATAACCTCCTAGCCAAAACACGTGTAGATGTCGCTAGGCTGAAGGCACTTAGTACGGGCCACTTGCCTTTAGGAACTCACGCTGCAAATCTTGGCATAATACTCATTCGCCCCCGCACTGCTCGAAAAAAAAATCATGATCGCTATTCTTATTAGAAAACGATTAAAGGCTTCGTCAAACAGAACGCGTTTTTAACGCCGCGGTGAGATTAATTTACGCGGCGGTAAGATTATTTTGACGCAACGTTCTAATCGCCGCCTTAGAGGACGTCAAACAGTAAGATCTCATTAATGTCCATGACTCTTGGTTTTCATTGTTTTAACAAATGTCAAGCAGCTCGGAGGAAGAATTATTGTTTTTTTTTGCCGTTATATGTAATTCCCTAAAAAGAAAAAGGATTTAGGTGCACGAAATTTACAAAAAGAGAAATTCTTTTGATATTGCCTCCCATATCTCAGCCTTTAAAACTGCATTTGTATACGATTCTCACACATAACGTACAAATATGAGTAATTTCAAACACATTCGATTAATTTTTCCGTTTTTAGGATATGAAATCATGAAAAATTATTTTAAACGCGCCGCGTCATAAAATAATATGTAATTTTTCACAACCCCGCGTTTCACCGCCGCGGTGAATTCAACCTTTTTTTACCGGAAAAATATTATTGTTCTATAGACTACACTTAAACATAGATTTGCATAATTTGCATAATAAAACTTTGCCATACTTAACGAACACGCTCACAATATCAAACAGAAACAAATTTATTGTGAATTAGCGAAGAAAACTACAGCAGCGCCACGCGTCTGATCTAAACGATCACACTCAGACTCAGTGACAATTTAAGTGAAATGGGTTTGCAATTAATATACATTTAGAAATATTTTGGGAGACTAAATTTGATTGAAAGTTACTTTATCTGCAAAACTTTGTAATGCAAAAAGCTTTATAATGAATTGCTTTGTTTTTGTTTCATTATATTTAAGATTAGGTTTGTGAAATAAAGAAACTATACGCAGTCAAAATAAATTTTATTTTTGATCGGATTTCTGGTAAAAAATTCTTTTATTAACTTCTGACCGTGTTTTATGACCTAATTTAAAAAAAAAATCGGATTCACTTTTTGTCTAGTGGACAACACTGCAAGCAACCCTAAATGAGGACGAATATAGACCAATGCTACAGCAGCTGAGTTAAATATTAACCATAAAGCCCGAGATTCGATGAGTTATGTTCAAGAAAATGTTCCTAACAGTTAAAGACTTCTTCCGAAAAGCTATCAAATGTTTCTCAATTCCCATTATCTCAGCTTTAAATCGACAAGCTTTAAAAAAAAAAGTTAAAAATGGTGGTCGCCGAGGAGATGTTATTTTTAATAATATTCGTCTTATTTTGTCAAAATTCATTTCAAACAAAAAGGTTTTCAATGTTAATAATTGAGTATTTATTTTTGGCGCACCCTGTAATAGTGACTCTCGATTTAACAAGGACGAGACGATTGGTATATGATGGGTGCAATTGGGCTTTCACTATCGGACGCCTTTATAATCGCTTCAAATTACAGCTTTACTAAAACTGCAGGGGGAATTTTCAGGAACAGAATCAGCAAACATATCCAAGGAGCGACACAAACTCTGCATGTTCCTGACCAAAACAAAATGGGTATGGTTACCGTTTAAAATATCGGTCCCTACATTATATCGATTGTGTTTCTATCCGCATACTTCCAAAGTCCTATTTTGTTCAAAATCAAACCTTCTCCCACTGCAAAAAATATACTGCTGCGTATTTCCAACTCCGATTTCACATTCCCGAAAACACAACCCACAGTCGAATTCCAAGTGAAAAATTGCCCGAATGAAAGGTCCCCGAAATAGAAAGCACAATGGGAATCTAAAAACATGCACGGGTAGCACTCAAAAGCGCCACCTTTGTTGTACGTTTTGCCAAAGCTTCAATATCGATTCAAGTCACACTAGAAAGACTCTGAGTGTCCTTTGCATTTAAATTTGGATCGATTTCTCTTCTCATTTCTAAAATATCAGGTGTGAGTAGGCAGCCAGGGTATATAAATACAATGTACCGACAAAAATTAAACGGAAATGCACGATATAATATTAAAGCAGGCAAAATGTCATGTATATATATATGTGTATGTTTGTGTGTGTGAATACTTACTTTGGACTCTTCAAGTCACGATGGATGATTTTGTGTGAATGAAGATATTGCATGCCAAGTGCTATTTGCCTCGCCCATGAGACTAGACGCGATGGCAGCATAACGTCCTCTTCCTTCAGGATATTTTGCAATGGCCCATATGGGCAGAACTCCATGATTATGCAGAACACTGGCGACTGTGTGCATACACCTCTATTGTTTGGAAAAGAAAAAGAAAACAAAACGTAACAGTTTAGTGTGTGTGTGAGTATAAATATATGTAAGGATTTAGGCCATAAAGTATAGGTATATGATTTGTAAAATTCAATTCCGCCACCATCGAGGTCTGATCGATACAAGTTCGATAAGGACGCCTTATTGTTTCTAAAGGGCAGCAAACATTCCAAATACCAGTGAGTAATAAACAATTTATTAGATTCAAGGGGGCTTTATATGTCCTTTGAAGTACCCCACCGACGGCAATTACGTTCCGTGGCGCCACATCTGACCTACTACAACTCGACGTAATAATAAGTAATAAACATTCTTGCGTACACCTCTGCGTGCGTGGTTGTAAGGTGTACGGAGTTTCAAACATGATTAAAGCTTAGCACGTTGTTAGGTTATTAGTGACGTGCTTTATTGGCGTTGGCTACAATTCCGTCCTATCTTGAAGATCTCGACTACTCCGGTGATCGTCGGTGGGAGTTATGCAAGGCTGATGCATGTGTTACGTTTACAACCAGCCAAGTGTGGTAAAGTTGAGTCGAATCTGCTTTACAAGCCGACTTTGCAGGGTTCTGCCTTCTGCGGTACAAAAGAGGAAGGCTTATGCTATCGAGTTTTTTCATAGGGACCAGTTGGTGTATTGTTATTTCTAAAAAGACTCCTTAGATAACTTCCAGACTTAATCAAAATCGTAGCCAAATTGTATATTTCTTGTAAAGAAAGTGGGTTTCGAACTCTTGTCACCAAAGTAGAGACCGTCTACAGCAATGGGATCGAAATGTGACGTTCTCCAATTTCATCGTCATCTATGGAGCTATAAATTTAGCCACAGGGTACAAAAATTCGATAAAAAAGGAACTGCCATTGGAATTGCGGCAGTCAGACACATCGGAGAAAGGCAGAGGAGTCACACTAGACCGCTTTCTACAGGCATCTGGCAAGGAGCCACTTAATTTTAGCACTCAAGGCTTCGATTGCAATCGGATAAACCTCAAAACCTAATATCGCGTAAATAGGAGTTTTAGGTAAACTTACTTTTCTTGCAAGCTGAAGAACACATTCGATAGCAGGATCATCCAAAGCTACAAAGAACGATACAGAATCCTGTAAGAGGAAACTGAAGTATTATACAAGTGTCATGTCAAATTTTTCAGCAGAAACTTGTAATGCGGATGGATCTTAAATGAAAAACCCAAGTTGGTTCGTGAAACTATAGACTCAAACATTTTTGAAACAACAAGGAAAATGTATGTACGGGCTCCAAAACCATTTCAGTTTCAAATCAGTTTACCTCAAAATCTACAAATCTTATCTCGGAGGAACAAAGTAAAGCTCTAGTGGGTGCGAGCAGCTCATAAGGGTGAAAGATCAAGATGAACTGGACCAATCGCCATCCCAATTGTGCGTTAAATGACACGAAATAGCCGAAGAGCTGACAAAAAAGGCTCTGCGCAGGATTCCAATAGCCCAGAATTAAAATGTTCTTCATACCAGACAAAACAGCAGTTAAAACCAAGTTCATTTAAAAAGATCCCTAAACTTAAAAAGTTAAGGCTAGCTAGATTTATTAAGGGTTAAGGAAGGAAGAACAACAGGAACAATTGAGAGATCGAAGGTTTTAGGGCTCCAATAACAGCGCTAATAGTGAATGCGTATGAAAAGTTGGCCGTTCCAAGCATTTGACTCAACTTAAGTGTGTTTAACACTAACTATATGCGCGGACGCTAACTCGGGACGCTAATGTCCTTCCTGGTCAGATACAAAAAGTGATATGAAGCCCATTTGCCTGCCACATTCACCGAGCTGCGTTTCGGAGCCTGCTTTATGCTACCTACTAGAGCTCTTCTCGTCGTTTAACAAGCAGATTTTTGCCCACAGACTATGCTTGTATGATCTCTTGTACAGCCCCTAAGAACTACGTAGGTAATTTAAATTAAGAGCACATATCCAAAGACTTCATTTGACATCAGCTATTTACCCGTCCATTGCCGGTGGCGTATACGCAACATTTTTGGTCTATCCGGTTGTTTATTCAGCTTGATGCGTACCTCTTAAATCGATGTTTGTCTGGTTCTATTTCTGTTTCATAAATCCCAAACCGACGTCAAAACTGTACACACACACACACAGGTGATCTATTCTTGAACGAGCAAAAAAAAAATATAAAAATTCCCAAAACTTACTTAAACTTGATGATATTCTCATGATCCAATTTCCTCAGATGCTTAATGTCTGTCTCCTTGACGTCACGCACTTTTTTCACCGCCACAACTTCATTCTTAATTTTGCCACTGAACACCGCACCCTGTGCCCCACTGCCCAGCCACTCCAGATCGGTTATCGTCTCGAATGGTATTTCCCAGTCTTCTGATTTATTATGCTTTATTTCAATGACACCCGCTTTGCCAATGAATGACAGTACTGGCTTCATGCACCCCAGCAGGCCGTACATCCAGCCAATCGGTTTGTCCGGATGTACGAACGCACCCCCAGTAGGGGTCCATCGATTTTGGCAGGTGTTCTCCGCACTGCTGTCGGTCGCCTCCGTTTGTTGCTGCTGATGATGGTGGTGCACATGATGATTGTGATGGTGGTTATGATCATCGTTTGATTTGTATGGCAGTTCTGTCGGTCCACCCAGACCCATGTGTCCTAGTTCTTCTTGTATACATACCATGCTGAAATTAGAAAAAAAATATATGAATAAATTTGATCATGGCAACCCTGTTGGGTAAAATTGAAATAAAATAGGTTAGTGCTAATTTTTAAAGCGTCAGCGAAATACCCAATCAAGACATACTCGTATATATATCGCAAATTTAGTGCAAGCCAACTACGACATTTCGCAACATAAGAATGCGATAAGGAAAACGAGTAAAAACAACAAAACTGTACACAGAGAGACAGAGACGTCAGCGTCAATGGAACCGGGAATAGGGACAGAGCACAGAGGAATCTGAATTTCTAGATAAGATAATTTTATTGCGCAGGTGCGTGTGAAATTAAAATCACCTGAGGCGTGTCTACCATCTTTTTAATTATTCGAATATATTTATTTATTTATTTCGCTCGGGTTGTAGGTACTTGTTTATTCATTCGAGTGGTAAATGTGTTTCTACTTGTCAGGGTGACTTTTAAGTGATTTTCCAAGAATTTCTCTCAAATTTGTGAGCGACTTGGTTTACCGCTAATTGGTTATAAGAACAGGTTCAAATGATAGTGGTACTGTAGTGGTGGTCACTAATTCACACCTTTACTGTGACAGGTGGACAGAAAGACAGTGAAAAAACACGTTTCGCTTTATCTGCAGTTTATGAGCAAATATGCGCACTTTATGGAGAAGCGTGCTTATATCTATTTTAGTTAATAGAAACATGCCTGATTAAATAACGGCGTAATGCGAATTAAGTGTATGTAGGTACAGTAGTGACGACGAAAAAATATAGAGGTGGAGGGATGGTCGCTCATCAATTGAACCTTACATTGTGACATGTGTCATGGTGACATATGATGCGCAGGAAAGAGCTGCAAAAGTCTTGTAATAAGTCAAAAAGTTAGAAACTCCTAGCAATCATTTAAATGGCGCGATTTATACTCCTTCTGACATCTGGAGGATCAGTTTTAATCATCTTTGAGATGACTTGACAAAATCGTTTCCAAGATTCGGTCTGAGGACAGCATGTTTTCTTCAATCAACTATAAACTGCACCCCTACTGTCGAGGCATCGGTCTGCGCAAGCTTTGTTTTTATTTAAAGTGTGTGTTTCCATTTTAAAGTGTGGTGGTGCTTGACCAAATGTCAGCTAAAGTATTTGCGATTTCTGCTATCTTATCTGAAATACCTTGGCCCTCCCTCAACAATGGTTCAGGAAAATAAGTCCGATGGTCCGATGTATATGACTCACCATTTTAAATAGCCAATAAAATTTAACTAAAAATGGACAAAAATAGCGCAAATTTCTTTTTAGAAATCGGCCTCAGGATTTTTTTCCAACACAATCTTGTTCGCTTACATTTTCGTTTGCTTAAAAAATAAGAAGGAAGACAGCTTTCATAAGAGAATGCGTAGCGTATTTGTGGGTTTGAGGTTTATTTCACATGACGCGGTAATTGAAAACAAGTCAACCATTATCGTATTCAGTTAGTGCGACTTGGTAATTAAGTAGACGTACTTTGGACATTAAAGGTAGATAGACTTCGTTAATCAAACACTTCCCGGTGTGTGTTGGACTATTATTCATTTTTAAGCATGTACAGATTGATCATAGGATAGTTAACAGAGATACTGAAAGGCAACTGAAAGTGATCAAATATGAAGCTTCAGAGTCGAAGAAATAACTTTCAAAAAACCCGATTTAGATGGGCTTTCTGTTCTTGGTTCTGCAGATCCAGATGTCAATAGATTGGACAACGGTAGGAAGTTTCCCTTGGCTTAATAAATCGTTTACAATCAAAAAATGCTGTTCTATAGTTTTTTACATTGTATACTTTTAAATACGAAAACATAACCTAACTAACAACCTTGCTGAAATGTTTATTCATCTCTACTGTTTTTTTCTATGTATATTTTATCCTTTTTTTGGTGCAAACTCTAAAGAAAAATGTATTTCTAAATCACCCTTAAACAGTTTTTTTCACTCTAGTTCGAATTTGAGAAATGTCATCGTCTTCGAAAAACTTCTCTTTGAAAAATCAGCATTTTTCGAACAACACTTTCATTTCCAATTTCATTTTCATGTTTTTACTTAAAAAATAAAATTACTGTTGGTTACACTTTTGCTATACGCAACTAGCTATACATTGACAGTTTTCGGGGCTTAAACCATTGCCCGAAAAGGTATCGAAAAGAACGCGGCTTCTGCGATGATAGAATTAAATATTTATATTCGAGCAGAAATTCGATTAATAAAGATGCAAAACAATTAAAAAAAAACACCATACAAAATAACAGTACATTCACGACAGGTACACCTTTCATGGTTAATTTCGAAATTTAAATTCTTTTTGTTATAAATGATAAGATTTAAATTTGACAACCTGTCATTTCAAACGAATGTCAAAAATTAGCCTGAATCAGCTACCTACAATTTTCAATAATTTGTTAATGTATATTTAAGACAGCATGTATATTTAAGTTGTCAGAGTTGCACCTAATTTTCTAATTGGAGTAGATTCGGTTTTTCCTATTTTAATAACTAATTTAATTTTCTGCTTCCATTAGAAAGAAATTTAAAGCCATTTAGAACAAAATCAATTTATTTGTGACAGCTGAAACTTTGATTTCGAGTAATGAGTATCTATTATTTATTTAGTAGATTTATTCGAAATCGAAAAAATTTATTTGAAAGTCAATTCATTCGTAATTTTCGTCGAAATTGTTAGATATGGTAACTGGGTGAACATAGACCGTCGCAATCACGCAATGTGGGCGTGTCATCTCCCATATTTGCAGCAAAATAATTTTAAACGTTTAAAACTTGTTACTTGCGAGAACTAAAGTTGTAACATTTTGTACAGCGATGGCTATTTTTACACAGAGGTTTTAGTCAAAATGGCCGGCGCAGTGGCTTAGTGGTAGTGTGTTGGGCTACTAAGCGAGGGGTTCCAGGTTCGAATCCCGAAAGGGCCAAATTACATCTTAAAGTTTTTTTCCACTGCTTCACCTCTCGCGAACGTCTGACAAACATCCGAGAGTAAAACTGTCATGAATGAGCTTCTCAATGAGCCGTTTGTACTCGGCGTAAAATTGTAGATCCCTTCCATTCGTTCCAAAAAATTGAAAACCCACACAAAACGAATGGTTGTGAGAAGCTAGGCCTTGGGTCCCATAGACCTGTCGCGCAAAATATTTATTTATATTTAGTCAAATGTGGGTGGAACTAGACACAACAAAAATAGGTATTTAAAACGTCAAGTCTTCGCTTTTCTGACAGTAAAAATTGGGAAGTTTGACGCATCGGTATAAGCCCGTAGCCAGTTTTTTTTTAGCGTCATATGGAAAGCTTTAAATGGGTTAAATTATAGTCAAGTTGGCTTACCGAGACAAGATATACCATAGATAGATTAAATGTACATACATTTTGATAAAAAGAGTGTCATCCAAGGATCCAATGTCTAAAGAAAGTATGGAGCGTTCCCATTAGTGCTGATTCTTCTATTTTTGGTATGGTTTTTCAGTATATTTTATCGGGTGATAGCACCCACGAGAGGTGACAACAATTTGTCCATATGTAATGCAACTTAAAGAATAGTACAAAAGTGAAGAGTTTTCAAAACTATGCTCATATTTTAAGACAAGAGAATATATCACATTTGAAAGCTCCACCTAAATTTACTGCATCGAGTTTAAATATGTCAGTGTTATCCTTGATAAAGGATTTAATATGATCTGATACAAGGAAGCCTTATGGGCAACTGTGGGTCCGCTCTCAAAATAATAAACTCGTTTTGTATATGATAGTTAGAACTTAATTAAGGGAGAAGATACCGCCTGCCAAGCTGCAGAAGCTACAAGAAGGAAGCTACAACCTTGCAGCAGCATTAAAAGCGAGAATGAACGCAAAGTCAATTTAAAAATGACATTTATCTTACGATTAACTACCTTATCTAGGGCGACTTTCCTCACATATCGCTCTCTTTTGCTCTATAATTTTTATCGAACTATTTATTTAACATTTTTCCCCCGATCTACGCTCGCATGTTACTTGTGTCAAATTTGATTACATAAACCATTCCATAAATCTATCCTTCATTGTGAAGTACAATCAAATCACTCCACCCGTCTCACGTTACAATATTAATCGTCACGTACAGATCTTTATTTATTTACAGCAACAAAAAGGCGGAGAAAAGATTTAAATTTTTATTTTTGAAGACCTCACGCGAAGTTTGCTTTCAGAATTTGTATTGAAACTGTTCACTTGTGGATGTGTCTCTGACTCGATTAATCAAAATTCAAGGTAAGATATATTTCGCGCCCATGAATCCGTGTGTACACCTGACCGTTTTTGAATAGTTTTCGTGTTTCTGTCATTGGATTTTCTACCAAAAAAGGAAGTGATCCAAGTCAATGCCTCGAGTGGAGTGGAGTGGAATTCCCTACTCGAAAATATATTCTTAACCTAAAGCAATACTTGATTTACGTACCTATTGTGGTTTTATTGATTGTGTGCGCAAATATCTACCATCATTGTGGAATTTTATAGTTTTTTTTGTTTCTTGATTTATCATCGAAAGTAAACTTTGTGTTCACTGCGATACAAACTACGTATCTACGACGGAATAAAAATGATTCTTGTGGTGTGCAAATTTACTGATAAGGAAAACACACAGAGATACTAAATGGAGATTGTGTGCGTGCAACGTTCGATTCGGACTAATTATGTTTTAAAAATGAAATCTCGAGACACGGAGGTCAAGGGCACCGAGAGTTTGTTGACGGTAAAGATGCAAGTTAAGCACATAAAAATGGCAGCCAGATAGAGTTTCAATTGCTGTTTGTGTTAGTGCACCTCCGAATGGAATTTTCGTGACGTAGTGTTTTTGTGGTTAAGCCGAAGCCGAGTGCAATGGCCAAAGTTCAGTTCATTACGAAACGAAACGAGACGGGTTTTCGAAACAATTTATTTGCGGTTTTGATTAACAGCATGAAGGTATTTTGAGGCGGTACCCAGTGAAGTACAGTTGGACAGCTTTTGAAGGTTGTTTCAGTCTAAAATTGGATGGGGGTATATTTTCGTTTATCTGTTTTTGGCTGCCAAGGGCTAGAGACTTGTAACAAAAAGCCAGCATATCGCTGTAACTACGGTTAGTTTTACCTATCATCAAGTCAGACTCAAGAGCTCACAGGCTTTGTGCGAATGGGTCTTCCTAGAGCAACTGCTTCCCATAGAAGAAAAAACTTTTAAACAATTTCTCAGTCAAGCCTAGTGCGGAAAAGATCTCTCGAAAGGATACATATATAACACAGGAAGGGTTTTCGGCTCAGCTGCTTGGATGCTGAATGAAGCGAAAGATGCCCTAAATTTCAGCTAAAAACCTAAGACTAAACTACAAAAGTAATTGTTTTAAGCAACATTCATGAGAGCACTCTCCCAAAACAAGAAGCGTTAAGTTCCTCTGTTGGTATGTGGATTTCGGCTCGTATAACGTTATGAAACTACTCACAAAAACTGTTTAGATCACTCAGAAAAACAAAGGCCTTAATATGGAGCAGCATATAGTTTTAATTTCATCGCAATCGGTTAACCTATTCTGAATCACTCAAACTTTAGAGGTTTACAAGTCAGCTCACAGGTGTATGGGAAACGCTTGCACATGGGCTACTGGTAATCGTGCGTCTGTCTTGTTTGGTTACGTTCGCGTTTGTGTGTCGCAAGAACTGGAGTAAACAGAACTTTACCTAAATTATTTTTAAGAGTGAGTTCCTGAAAAATTTTCCCCTTAAATGATATAATTCAGCGGCGAACTGTCATACTTTCTCTTTGCACAATCGATCGCTGTCCATAAATCCGCGAATAAAAAATGTCCTTCATACTTAACCTTGGAAATGAAATTGCATTAAATTTACAACTGATTTTTAAAATTCGTGAATAACTGCGACCAAAACCAAAAAAATAAAAACTATTCCTGTGAATGAAATGTCAAAGTGTAGGAATGTTCGCTTGTTTGCTACTATAGTATCGCATTCATGTTTTTTGTTTTTGTTTTCAATTTACATTTTGTTATCAATGTTTTTAGAATAGATTTACAATTCTTCCTAACGAAACTCCACAACAACACAAAACACGCACTATTGAGATCATTTGAACCTTTGAGACTTGTAAATTACTGCGTTGCCAGACAGAGAGTCTCCTATCTCAATGTTCCAAATGAATTCTTAATCAACGTGGTAACGAAAATATTTAAACAGAGATTTTAAATCAGAAACGACAGAAAAAAACCGGAGAAAAACAAAAATATTTGTCGCCAACAAACAATGGCGCTATAAATAAGAATGTCGATTGTCACTAGGAACTTGAATTGGACTACATCTTGTTTTAAACTAAGAAGGAAACTCTATTCATCGATAAAAATAGTTATTAAACAGGATCAGATAAATCTACATTTTAGTTACTGGTTTTTAACTATTTTTAAATATTTTATTTTGAATTCTTTTTATTATGTTATACTGTTTTCAAACAAGTTTTAAATGTTTGACCCGTATTCTTTAATCATTAGAGAATCTGTTTTCGCCGAGAGTATTTTGTTGTAAAGTTCAATAATATTTATATCAAGGGAATGAAATCTGATTTTGTATAGTTGTAAGTTATGTTACTCATGGAAGGGACAAATGAAAATCATTTTTCAACAAACGAACTTTTGTGAAATAGCTAGTTGGAATTCCAAACAAAGCGTTTGTTTACATTATGATTTTATTTTTTTTTTAATTGAATGTAGCTGAAAAATTGCAAATAAAAAAAATAGCAATATTCTGTCATGGATTGCATAAGTAAATAAATAAGGAAATGTTTTCTGAAGAAGCGACAATTTTTTAGCAATAGCAGTAGTTCCAAACAAAGTATTTGTTTACAAATGCTAAGTGTAGGTACTGGAATTTTCAGAAATTCTCAGATAAAAGAAGGAGAGACATTGTTGCTTCTCAGAGCTCAGAAGATGAGACAGGGTGTCTCTTTACATAAATGTCCATGTGACTAAAGCTATTTTCAGACTATTGTCAGATCTGACAAAAGTCACTGTTTATTGTCAGGTCTAGAAATGTTCTGACAATACTACTAGACATATTCAAAAGTTCATACATTTTGCACAAACCTACAGAAAAATGCAAAGAAAAGAACACCGAAACGTCATTTTGCTCAATCAAATATGAAAAATATTTGTCTGGCAATTAAAAATTTGAAGATGTGATAAGCATAGCTCATTTGACAAGACATTTGTGACAAATTTTTTCATGACAGATCAATGCAATATTGTCAGATCTGGCAATCGTCTGAAAATAGTTTAAACCAACATGGTTTCTTATTTAAAATGAAAGAATTGTATACGAAACGCACTAGCCAGGTACAATCTGATTTCACACAAAGAGCAACCTTTGGCAATTTGCGATTCTTCGAGCTCGGAAGGTTTTTTGGTAGCAAGACTCTCTCAGACTTTGTTCAAGATATATCCGTCCTGCTAAATCACGCAGTAATATGGTGTATAAAAACAGAGTTTTTAGTCAATATCTGTACAGCCATGAAAATATAGGTAGTGAAGAAAATTCAAAATAATCGGCCAAGATACTGGAAGACCCTCGAATTTGGACTTCCGAACTTTCAAATTGGTTGCCATTTATTCAGTCTGTTTTGCCAAATCACCCAGGGATGGACACAGCGTCCAACAACACGTTCAAATGATAAAATTGTTTTATCAAGAGCAGTTGGAAACTGACCCTTGTTTTCATCTTAATATCATCTTCAGCGATAAGGCCCATTTCTGGATGAATGGGTATGTCACCAAACAAAAATGTCGAATTTGGGAAGACAGCAATCCACATGAGATCGAAGAGCGTCAAATGCATTCCGAAAAAGTCACTGTTTGGTGTGGATTTTGGGCTGGCAGCGTAATTGGTCCATGTTTCTTTGAGAACGAGGTTGGCCAGGCCATCACCGTCTATAAATCGATGATTACCAACTTCTTTTTACCTGAATTGGATGATATGGACACCAACGACATGTGGTTTCAACAGGATGGCGCTACGTGTCATACAGTTCACACCACATCGGAATTTTTGCATGAGCGGTTTAAGGGCATGGTCATCACACGTGGAAGTGATGTAAAATGCCCACCGAGAACGTGCGATTGACCCCTTCAGACTTTTTCTTGTGGGGTTTTCTGAAGTCGCATGTCTATGCGAATAAGGCACAAATCACAGTGGCTCTCAAAGCCAGCATAACCCACGCCATCGGTCAAATTCAGCTTGATTTGTGGACATTTGGGATGCGCACCACCCAGGGAAGCCGCGGCGGGCATTTAAACGATAGGCCTGTCAAATAACAAATTTCGTTGATATCTCATACAGATTTTGTTTTATTTAAATTTAAAGAAAGGAAGCGCTTAATAAAAGACCCTTTACATTTTAACATAAAAATGCTCACTCCTAAAAATATCGTCAGTCAATCCTACTCGGAAGGAACAAAATGGTAGAGAACGGCCTTACTTCTTAAGTCGCCCCCAGTTGTAAGCGGACCTCCATGAATTGAGTTGGCTGAAGAGACATGTTGCAATCCAGGTCCAACCGCACTGTTTGGGGTTTTTCGGTAAGAACTGCATCTCAGGCGATTGCTCCGGTAAGACTTGCTATCAACGAGAAAGTTTTAAGTGATTCAGTCATGCACGTCTTACTCTTCTTAAAACCGATGGTACAGAAAGCGTTTCCATACCATAAGTTTAAGCTATCTGTCAATAGAGGATATGATATATGCTGACGTATGTATATTCATTTGAACCGTGAAAATTACTTGTTCCATCCGTTCGCCCCCCATTTTAATATTGCTGAAAACACCTCTTGTTGGTATTTCCCCACCTCACACTCAGTCAAATCGCAAAAAAAGGAAAACCATTCGAAGTGCGCACGTCACAACAGATGGTCTGTCAAAATACTTTTGTCAAAAGGTTATCACTCCGCACAGCCATAAACGACCTCTAAACGTTTGCACTTTTAATCGACATCGACACCATCAATATTAACCGCTTTCCGTGACAAACGTCACGTTAGTGGTGAATACCAATCTGCTCTCCCCCCGCAGCCACAGAACAAAAGGAAAAAGTGTAAACAGTGTACAAAGTGTGTACTCTCGTTTGACCTCATTTTGATTTCATAAGCAAGTGCTAAGTCGCCATAAAAAAATAAATAAATAATATCTCCACGTGCATTTATCTGGCAAGCGATTTTTTTTTTCATTTCGTGTGACGAAATTTCGCCACAAAATTGGGCAAAAAAAAATTCCCCTCCGCAATCAAAGAACCATCTATACAACTCGGTCGGTCGCCTTTATCTTACCTTTTATCTGTATTCACTTTGTCAGGTGGCTCGACATTTCTGCCCAAAAACGATATGTAAAACACCATTTCCTTTTGATGTCGATTTGTTGGTTGATATTTTGTTAATAAATTGTTGTTGGCAATATCGATGATGGGTGTTTTATGTACTTTTCTCTGCGTATCCGTTAAATGGTATTCTCTATCTCACTCAGTTGCGAGTGATAATTTTTTTTGGTAATAACACAATGATGTAGGTTGGGGGTTATTTTTTGTTTCTTTTTTTAGATTATTGGTGGTACCAGATACCAATTAAGTGGTATTTCATTTAAAAAAATTAATTTTTTTTAGATAAGGTTTCCGAAAAGGACGCACTTCACAGGGAGTAGCATAATTAGATTTCTTGGCAGAGCGCAAAAACACGAAAAAGAAAACCTTCACTAACACTGTGTTTTTTTTTTAATTTTTGTTGGTAAGAAATCACTTATGGCGGTCGGATCCGGTGGTGGTGGTAGTGGTCGAGATAATCATTAATTTTATTATATTTTGTATTTTATTATTGCCTTTTTGTTTGCTTTGGGTGTGCAGAATGCGAGAAACAACGCACAGAAAGTGGGTTGCGATTGTGTTGGTTTTAAGCCAGAGATATTTTAAAAAAGGTGACGTCAAGGTAATAGAAAACGCTCGCCGTTTATTGGCCAATAGTGAGTTGGTTTTCAAAAATGTATTACACTATTTTGATGAAATGCGAAACTGAACATAGGTATATTTTGAATTTTTTTACAATTTAAGCTTTAAGGCCAACTCAACCAGAATCAGAAACAAGAAAGAGGCCGATTTCGCGCACGATCGAGAGCCTGCAATCTCTACAGTTTGGTTGGTGTTGACGTACTACTGATACCAACAGATCTTGACGATTCAGCTGGTGGCAGTGCGACTGTATGCGGCTCACACGCAAACAACGTCACGTCACTATGTGAGAGTAGAGTACACCGTACCGCACTACGATTGCTGCCGCTGCTGCTACACGCTGCTGGCAATGGCGAGTTAGCTGAACTGAGCAGAGTGCCAGTGCAGACCAAGCATCAGAGATTGAGTATCACGGTACCTGCTGTCGGCTGCCCATGTATATGCCGTGACTGTAGATGGTATGCCTTGGATGGTTGAAATTGAGAGATCGGTACGCTTGTGAATGTGATATGATAATTGTTATTATTCGCTATTGGTGCTGAATTTATGATAAGCAATTGTTCAAGTACAAACACACCTATATAGTTGTGCGGGGACGATAATATACTGTGTGCATAGGTATTGGGAGTTTGTTCAAGTGTTGTCGTTATTATTGTTATTTTTTTAGCAAATGCGGAGATAAGATTCTCTGGCGGTGCCTGTGTGCGGTTGCGATATTTTGCTTTTGGCGATAGAGTTGCCAAGGCGCTTATTTCAACTGAAATTTATGAATTTTCAAATGCCTTTACATGTTTTTATATCAGTAAACGGAATGTTATTATCGGTCTGTTCCCTTACAATAATGCATTCGAACACATTAGATAAATTCGGTCAAAGTTGTTTCCCTTCTATACAAATTTTGGGTAAGTGAACGAAGTTTGACTAATTCGTTCGAATGCAATAATTGTAAGGGAACAGACCATATTATTGGGGTCACTGGGATATTTAGTACATTTGTCATAATCAAAACGTGGGACACACCTATATCCTAAGCAACAATTTCGTTTGTTTTACTTCGTGTTTACTTCGTTTGACCAGCTGTCTGACGTGATGTTTCTAATTGTCCCAACCCACAGAATTCGTCGGGTCCATTGCTGCAACGTATTCAGTTGACAGGTTAAAAGAGTGCACAGCAGCTTATGGAAAGTGACCCAAGAATGCACCATTTTTTTTTGTCCGTTGACAGTTGGCACGGCGTGAAGGGAAACACTTTTTGGTGGAAATATTGAAAGAAAAGCAACTGTCATCGAATAAACAGCTAATATTCGATATCAATATTTTGGCAGGACAGCTCAAATAAAAAACACAGAAATGATAAATTGTCATAAATATCATCGAATAACGACGTGTGCGACGTATTTAAGGGGACTTTTTGTTCCGATTAAATTTGATAACGTTACGGAACGGAACGGCTTCCATTTACGTCTCGATCAGTTGAAGTATACCTTCTAAGATGAACTATTGCAACTTAAGGAATAACGATTGTGCGTTTATTGAGTTACTTTTTGGAATTTCTGACAGCTTTCTGTTGCTAATGACAGAGTGAAAAATCACTGACACGTATGTTGCTGCGCGTGTGGGTGTAACAGCTAAAAATTGTGAAGAGAATGCTGCTTTTGTCAAGATATTTCTTGACTGAGTACCTGCTAAGTGTCAATCCAGTTGATTAAAAGAAAAAAATCCCATCAACCGAGCGCAAATTTCCCTTCTTAGGCACAAATCATTTCATTTCAGTTTTTTTTTTTTGCTGGTGGGTTTTGCTAAAATGTATTTATTTTGATATTGTGACAAGATAAGGATTTTAATTTGAGTTCAGTAGCTCAATAGATAGTTTTTGGGGCATATACTTTTTTTATCGGATGTAAGTATTTGAAATGTAGTAATGGTACGCTAAAATTCTTTTTTTTTTTTCAAAATTCGTCAAATACAACTTATGAAAGATGATACAACTAAAATTGAAAGATGCCTTTATTGGGCTTAAAACGTTACGCGCTAGTAGAAAAACTAATTTTATTAGATATTAATAAGGAGAGTTAAGTTGGCAGCATATAAGGAATCCATATCCATACATAGTACAAAGGAAAGTCCAAAAAAGAGTTGTTGCCGCTAATCTCGAGAACCAAAGAACAGATTTCAGTGCGATTTTTACTATTATGATCTGATTGATTAAGAATGCTGATAGTAAACATAATTCTTCAAATGCAACATTGAACAATGTAATAAAGTAGAAAGGAACAAAGTTGGCAATCATAGCGATCCCACAACAGGTTTCAGGTTTCTTATGACTATCGCAAAAGTTATCCATACTACAGGGGATAGTTGGCACAACAAGTTCATAAAAATAGCTTTTTACAGCCCTACAATTTTATGCCGAACACAAATGGCTGATGAAATAAAGGAAGTTCCTCTGGAAAGTTGTCAGAAGTTCGTGAGATAAGGCGTAGTAGAAAGAGCTGTAAGGTGAGTTTTTCTGGGAGTTGAACCTGAGATTCATCATTTAGTAGTGAAGCACACCAACTACGAAGTCATTACGGCCGTAGATATGCCAATAACAAAGCATAGTTGACAAAACACTTATCTTGAGAAGGAATTACATCTTTTTTCGTCTTGGCAGGAAGTGAACCGTACACTTTGCGATCAATTGTCGCAGTGCCTTAAATATAGCGATTCGAACCAGGTAGTTGATCGAATATAACACAATTAAAATACTTTTTTTATTAATTTTCTTCCCATTTTCTTTAGTCACTTTTAAATATGTACAAATGTTCTTCCTAGGTATATTTTAAGCTCTCTTTCTACTAACCTTCTTCTAGCTGAACCCCTCCGACTCTCATGTTCAATTTGACTTTGCTTGCACTAAAATTCAGAAAAAAAAACATCACTTTTAGTACGTCAGAGTGGCACCAAGCACCGACATACGCTTGACGCTTCTAATAAAGTATTTTAAACTAATCGCATTGGATTGAAAGAAAATAAGAAATTCGATACTGAGCACTTCGTGGCATTCCTCTATGTACCTATCATAAAAAAGACCCGATAAAATTGTATATAAAAAAATTTGCAACTTGTGCAAACAGTTTACTAAATGCGTTGAAAGTTCTACCCTCTGTTTACATTAACACGCAAATAGGTATGTTTCTGTATCGAACCTCATGTATGTCGCATTAAGACTTTGGATCAATGTTCCCCTATCCATTTTGGGTATTTTTTTTTCTCTTTTTCTTATCAGTAGTGTTACTGATTATAATTAGTTTGTAATGGCTATTTGAATGAAAAATAAACATAGATAAGTTAAATGTCAATGCCAATGCCAGATATTAAAGCAATCAAATAATTATTTTGTGCTTGGAAGTCCGGTCAAAAATTAGATCATCGATATGATATTGGGTATTGAATCAATTTTACAACCTGATATCGAAAGCCATTGGAATTTGCGTAGTTGAATTGTTTCAAAACAACACAAGCGATCGAAACTAGAATAATCTTAACTGAGCATAATTTGGAATGTACTCATTGTGTACTGAATTGAGACATAAAGAAATATAGAAAATTTTACTGCATTCAGTGTTGTGGTTGTGACGGTCATAAGCGTTGGCAGTTAGGGGTGGCACTCCTCTGAAACCTAGCGCTCAACTTGTGATAAAACTGAAAATTCCACTCAAATTTTAGTCAAATCAATGACTCCTTAAAATCGTTTTATGGTTGTGGTGTGGATAGACAACGACTCAAGGAACGCATCGGTTCAGAAACCGCACTCTGTCGGTGGCCAGGCGAATTACATCGTATGGCCATTAAAATAGATGGCATCCACTTCTACGTACCCTCTAGTTTGACATATCTATGTCCCGAAATACCTGCATTACATTTTAGCCAAAGTTCGTTTGAAAAGAATTTTTACTTTTTCTAAGAAAATTTTACGCCGGGATTTTTGTTAATTCTTACAGGTGGGGTATATGACAGTCCTTAGGGACATGATTTATGCAACTTGATTTACGATTTGATTTATTTCAATATATAAATTTTAGGAGCATATCAGCTGTCGCCGTCGGTGGGTATTATTGGTATTATTATTTTCAAAAAAAAAATTGTCAACATCAAGAATTTTATAATTTGGCCCAAAAATGTTCGTACATTAAAATGACACGAGTGCTTAAAATTCTTAATTTAAGTATGCAAGTGTAAGACTAATGCAAGAACTTTTTTTTATTCTTGACTTAAAGATAAAAAATGTCAAAATTTTAAGAATATTTTCTGTTGAGTAGGAAGAATTAAATTTTAGATTCATGTGGTATCAATCACAAGGGACCTTATAATGGTCTAAGTGTATCGGCTAGCCGACAGCCACTTCAACCTAACCTAACCTAACCTTACTGTTGTCTGAAGAACGAGTTTTTAAAAAAGATCAATGTAAATCGTATGGCCAAATAGGAAAATATTTTAAACAATGTTTACACAAACAAATGTTGAAAATTAACAATAATTTGATTCTATCCGCCATCAACTCTCGAATACTAAAGATGTTATTAATTTAATGCGAATTGACAATTGAGCATTTCCTGGGAAGCTAATCGACACTCTTCCAATGATTTTAGACCGTCCGCAGGAAAATCCCCAACTCACAAAAAGTTCAAGGGTTGCAGCATTGCATTGCAGCATTAATTAATTTATTAACACTTGTTCATTCTCAGATTGACCTATCTCAAATTCAATTTTAAATTCAATTTTTCATATCGCACTTTTTAACATAATATGTTAATGTAAAAACGCGATCGCAATTCATAAGACAATGATTATTGCATTGTCTCTTGTTCCGAATAAATTGATGTGTCAAGAACTAATTGTTGTAGAAAACGTAAGTATTTTTATTTAAATTTCTAGAATACATTTTTTAAGAAACAGTTGCATTCAAACTTTTATCGCACAATGATACAAGTTAACATTTTTCATTGTTATGGTAAGTTTTTTTTTATTCTTTATAATAATAGTAAACTGAAGTATGAATTGTTGAGTTAACAATTTGATTTTTGAAAATATATTTTATTTATGTATTATTTAACACAACAATTTTCTTGTTGGGCTGATAATTTTTCGTTTAGGAATTTTAAAATCGGTTGAGCAGGAATTTTATTTTAGAACTAAAAATTTGATTCTGAAAAAATCAATAATGAGTTGTTGATTGAAGAATCTTTTTTTTAAGCCAACAATTTTTCACTCACAATCTAACAAGAAATGAAAATTCTTCGGATACGCTTTTTTAATGACTGTTTGAATGTTCTGTCTTCTGTATTCCTACCAGGAAGCCCCATAGAATGCAGGTTTGGAATAGAGTTTCTTGGCTTGCCTGATGCCCCCAGTCTTTTCTTTCTCTGATCTAGCGGAACGGTTCAGGATCTATATGAAAGTTTCTGATGCTTCTTTTCTTGCTTCGCATTGCATGGTCAGATACTTAACAAAGGTTCACCTTGCTTCTTCCAAACAGTTTCTCAGTTTTACTGCATAAGTCGGGTGTTTGTTAGTCCTAAGATTTTCAGCAATTAACCCGACCCTTTCTATGTATACTTGGTAGTTTGACTGATTCTTCACTGACCCGACATTGGTTCTTTTCTAGACCTATAACTTGCCCCACTTTATGTTCATTTAGCAGCTGCTGGAAGGGCTGCTAATACCCATCTGCTTGTCCCTGCGCTTCTAAAGCCTATCAGGCACTTTCTTGGCTTTCTTATAAAACTTCTCCAGTCGCGGCAAAACCTGAACTTCTCTAGCGGAGAGGCTGCCTCAACATCTTCTTCTCTAGGCCGATAATGCGTCGTGACTGCACATGCTTTCAGCTGAATCTTTTTTCCAGTTTCAGTCAGCAGTAAGCACTTTCGTCATTTATTTATTCAAGTATTTCCCTTGAAAAAAGGGGCCATATGTGACCCTTCAATAAAATAAACAAATAAATAAATACATATTTTGACGCGACAGGTCTGTGGGTCCCTAGGCATTCGTTTTGTGTGAGTTTTAAAATGTTGGGACGAATGGAAGGGATCTACAATTTTATGCCGAGTCCAAACAGCTAATTGAGAAGCTCTTTCATGTTAGTTTTACTCTCGGATGTTTGTCAGACGTTCGCTAGAGGAGGCACAGTGGAAAAAAAACCTTAGCTTAGTAGTCCAACACACTAACCACTAAGCCGCTGCGCCGACTTTTTTAAAAAAAAATGTGGAACGCTTCACGATTTTGCGTGACATCCTTGCGCAGGGGCCATGCTGATCTTCTCTGTATCCAATAGAGACCCGAACTACTTGCAGAAGGGGGTTTCTTCTGTGCTTAAACGTTTGAAAGCTGTAGATATATATTTGCAGAGACGTCTCTAGAATTCGAATTCTAAAATTTGTTTCACCTGTGGCCAAAGGAGTTTTTGAAAAGCGCGTGTCTCAGCAGTTGTCAAAATGGTGAGCTTCCAAATCGAGGAATATGTTCGCTAAGTTCCTCGAAAGAGTACCACCGAGGTAGTAGAGCAGTCGACCGCTAGCCTCTGTACGCTCTCAAGTCAATTAACTTATGTGAATCTCAGTTAATTGACTTGCCACTTGTCACTTGTGACCAAAGAAACTCCTTGCTGCAACCAGTTAAAGTTGATCTTGCTATACTGAATAAATATGTGGTCCTACTCCGAACCGACTGCAACTCAAAATAAAAGTTCATCGTTGATGAAGTTGTTGTCCATTTTAATTTGCATAACTGCTGATAAATTTTTCTTAAAAAATAAATAAAAAATCTCTTTATGAACATTAAATAAAGTTAGCAACTGTGCCAAAGTCCGAAGAAGTAGCACATTCCTTTTGAAAATAAATTAGCAAAAGAAAAAAAAAACTGGAAAGAGCGCGCAACAAAAAATAAACTGGAGACGTTTGCGATATCTCTCAGCTTAAACAAATCGAAATGAATTATTCACTCGACTGAATGTGGTAGTTCCACTATCTGCCACTTATTATATAATGGCTATACAAAAAGAAAAAACAAAGCTCAACTCCAGCGTCTAGACGTCTACCATCTATCACACAGTAACCGTATATATTCTCACAACTTGGAGGTTGAGTATACAATACATGCAAGCTTGTCATATGCTAATGCACAGCGAACTGCTTACGTCAACCGAAGCTGTTAGTTTATTCTTGCTCTTAGATAGACTATCTATATTTAATTTAAAAATAATGACAAGCGCGCATGTGGCAGAGTTACTTTCCCACAGTGGAATGGGGTGCACCTGAGCATAATAAGTTCTATTCTCTACAATTTGTGAAGGTGAAGCACTCCAAATCGACCTCTAATTAAGAAGGCCTTTGGGCGCATTGCGTAAACAATCACGATTTTCATCAACTTCAATGTCTAGAGTTCTAAAAATAGATGAGAATGTGAAAGGACACCCAACCATAACTTAGTGGGTCATCTTAACCTATAAACTCAGACTCACCTCTTTCGAATATTATCCGTTTGATCCTTACTGAGACTTAGATTACTCGCATGGCGTTCGTCGAATTTGAGCGCAGCAGCCAGATCCTCACGGCTCTTGGTCATAGTCTCACACAATGGATGCATGGTGCGAGCCTTTTTCCCACGCACCTTCAAAATTCAAATTCCTTCAAAAAAGCAGCCGAAACTTTTGCTTATGACATTGTTGTTGTGATGTTCCTTGCAATCGGTTTTGCATAATCCGTCACCATACTTCTGCTGAGTGTCTGCAAAAAACAAAAAACAAAAGAGTTGTACAACAAACTTGATTTGGAATAAACTTCATCAACCAGGAAGGGATGTCCGTATAAAAACGTCAACAGAGCTAAATTTATGGAAATGACCATTATTCCACTACCTTCAACATCTAAACAAACAAACAGAGAAACATTTTGTATTTGTCGCATAATTTCATCGAGTTGAATTGACCTTATTTCTTATGGGAATTTATGAAGCCCACGTGACTTTCAGCTCAATTATTTTAGGTTTGCCGTCTTTTTTCTTGGTCTTTTGATTTATTTATGCCCTGAGAGGTTGTTATGCAATACACCATAAACATAAGCAACATGCATTGCATATCTAATTGAATTAAAAAAACTGTAGGGCAGTGATTTTGTACACCAGGTTTGAATATTGCTGCTGATAGGTCGATGTTGATTTACGAGAGGGTTAGTCTTTTCTAGCCTTTGCACATTGAAGGATCCTAAAACGTGTGAAAAAGGATATAAGGCCACTGAACATGCCTATGGATTGGATCACAAAACTCGAGGATTACTTCCAGAAAAATAAATGGTAATTTTCACAGAAGGATCCATAATGGGTGTTGGAGCTGGGGTCGGTATCACTTCCGAACTGGTCCGTCACAACAGCCTCGGGAAATACACTTCTGTATATCAGGCTGAGATGATTGCTTTGCTGCATGCGTAGGATTACTTGACTGAGAGTCATGTGGAGGAAAAAAATATCCTTATATTGAGCACTCCAGCTCAATAAGTTTTCATCCAAAAACGAGGACACAAAGGGATCAACGGCAACGAAAAGGCGAACTCCCTTCCAAACCAGGGGTTGAATTACCGCATCCGTGATCGAGCAATACGTGACTGAATTTGTTATTGTTTAGCATGTAAATTCAACAAAATTCAGTGACGTATCGCTCGCTCACGGGTGCGGTAATTCGACCCCAGGCTGAGTGGACCAGAACCATTCAATTTTCATTTGGTAGAAAAACTGATTCACACATGTATCACGGCGGAAGACTTGAGAAGGTGTTCAACGTAAGAGCATTGGAGACGGGCTAAAATGGCAATAAAGTAGCCGACCTGCTCTATTCAAAGAAGGCTTCTAAGCATGAGACTAAAAGAATATTGAAATGGGCAGTGGCGTAATCGATAGGACATGGTAATTTCGGATATCATAAAAGGAAGATGGACCTTAGAGAGGACGATACCTGTAAGATATGCCTGGAAGAATCTTAGACAATGTCCGGCGCTGGATGGCAGAAGAATGAGCATCTTGGGATGGCATTGGGCGGATGAAACAGATCCCCCATAAAAAGCGTTAATACCGGCAATCAAATCCAGAGAGTCTCTCTGAAAGATGAAAAGAGATCCGAATATCTAGCGATAATTTTTATTATTGGCGGCTTCTTGTAAGTAGTGTAGAGAACCACGATTGGACTCATTAAGAAGACTTACACGTGTTTTTGCTGAAATAAATAAATAAACCAGTAAGACATTTAGAGAGGGTGCTTAGGAAGCCCTAGCCAAGAAGCCGATATGAGGAAAGAATATGATAATGAAGGGCTTAAGAACACCTCTCCAGTTGTTAGGATACGAAGATGATGTTCAAGAACTCATCGCTCAAACTACTAATGGACACTTACTTATCCCTGGCTGCTGATCAAACACTGTGATCCCTACACCACGGACCACTTCCGATTGCATCAGCAATGAAAAAAGTCAAAGTAGGCGGTTGACAGTTAATAGAACTGTTCACATCTCCACGACTTGATGGTATTTTTCCTGCCCAGCTTCATATGACTTTCACTATTGGAAGATGGACGCTATCCTGCCTTATATATACCTAGTGCCTGGTGTGAGGTTTGTGCATCTAAATTAGGTAAAAATACGCACACAACTGCAAACGATCGAAGATCAATCCATCAATCTGACATATTCTATGCACAGAAAGAATCATAGACGTCATGAGAAGCTTGCTATTCAAGCGGCAGTTGAGGCAGATCTTCATCCAATACTACACCCCATCGAAAAATCAAGAAAACAGTGAACTTTATTGAAGAAGGAGCATTAAAAAAAGATGAAGCGAAACCACCATCTGCATTGTGAATCCCATACTCAGATCCAGAGTAATCCTTGGGAGGAGGCCCCATCAACCGACAAGCATCATAGAAGAAAAACTCCTCAGGAATGGATCCTTGCCCCTTATTGGTTTTAACAAACGTCTCCTGAATATAACACCGGGGTTGTCACTTCGGAAAACGACGTCACTACATTATATATATATCCCGCCGACATCCTACAAATTGATTACAGCCAGTCAACGTATGCGAAGGATTCTTTGGGACTGCTCGTTTTGTCGAATAAGTCAATACTGGCGGATCCATCGACGCGACGGAAGCAACGGATTGTATGAGCTGGTCCTAATTTTTTGTAACCATTTAAATAATTAGTGTCGCAACGATAGACCATGTTAACGTCCATTTAGAAAATATATTTATTTTTTCGTTGAAATTTATCGTCCTGACGATCATTTTTATAAGTGATTTTCCACCTACATAATAATTACCTAAAGCTCCGGGTTCATTCGTTTGGGTTGAAGGATCCTTGGGGCAATCATTTTTAAATGGTCAGCCGAAAAACAAATTATTTCTTTCCTCTTGCAGACAAAAAAATCAGTAAACAGTAGATATCCTACATACCTAGGTATTTTTTTCGAAAACTAAATTTAAGTGAAAATCATAATTTTGGATACGCAATGAAACATTTCCAATGTCACTCAAAATCTATCACGTACGACGGGTGAGATGCTAAGTATTAAAAAGTCGACTTTATAGCTTTCAAAAAAGCGGGACTTGCATTTTCGTCGGCCATCTTGTTTGTGTGATTCGAAATATGAGAGATGCTGATATTTTTACAGCGAATTTTGATAGAAAGCTATTTCCGGACAATTTAAACTAATTCTAACTAGGTAATTAGTACTATCTTTTATAACATATCCTAAAACTGTTTAAATCTTGTTCGTCGGAACTTATTTTTTTTATTTTTCACTGGTTTTCGGCCTGCAGGAACACTTACTGCGGAAAAACGGATCTCTTACTCTCGCATCGTGCAATAAACTGCATTTGTGAATAAAAATCTCCCACAAGCATAAAATCTTTTTTAAGAACTTTGCGCTCACAAATCAGGTTATTTAAAAACAAAAAATTACCAAAATCCAAAAGCAATCTTTGTATCGAAAAATCAACATAACCGCACTGCGCCCTTTTTCAAGCGTTAATGACAAGCATCTTCCCTATGCGAACTAATTTATATACGTGACTTTTGTACCTTTCCGCCTTTCATACCATAGCCACAGCCATGCACCGGCAGGTAGGCAGTGCAATCTCCACTCTAAAGCCGCATAAAGAAGAGCACTACACAAACAGGTTTAAGTACTCGTCTCGTATCGTACGCAAGGAAAGGAACACAACATCATGAAACGTGTTATTAACAAAAAGGGTCAACAATAGCACAAAGAAAGAAGAAGAAGAAGAAAAAAAACAAAACATAAATCATTACGAGCAATAGGGACATATAATCAAATACAGTCTCGCTCGGTAGTGTACACTGGAATGGCTTCTTACAAAAATATAGGTTCTGCGGATAGGTCACCCACACAAAATCTATAAATGGACGTTTATACAGGTTTATCATCACAGGGCGGGTAGGTATGGTTTTTGTATCTTCTTTTAATGCGCCGCACCTGCAACATGCGTGTGTAGGGTAGGTAGGTACATTTGCACATATCACGTCGACTGTTTCTTCTTTTGCTTCGTGGGTTAGACTTTTGTTATTTTAGCACTGAAAAGATACCCTTTGGACAAGCAATTAAGTTCTTCACATGATTTTTTTCCCCAATCATTGTTGTCAACTTGAACCCTTGGCTAGAGGTAAACACTAAACAATATAAAGAACAAAGAACTTTGTATCAGGTGAGTTGGAATAGGGGTTGTTTTGGTTGCACCTTTTTGCTTTTCCATATTTTTATTTTCGTTGCCTATATGACAGAAGTTGCTGGTTGAGTATTTAAATAGGTTGGCTGACATTGGAAGATCCATAGTTATGTAGACAAAGGGTTTGAGAAGAAATTGAAATGCCCAGAAGAGCAATCCATTATGAACTTTTGTCTCACTGAAATTTGGCATAAGCAGTGATGCCAACCCGGATTGAATAAATGACTAAAAAAAATGATGCACTTTTGGTAAAAATAAGATAAATAACGTAAAAAGTCTTAAGTTTTAGTATGAGTTAACTGCAGCCATAAAAACTGCATATTTTATAAGTAGGTACAGTGAATTAGCAAAGTGTTAACAAATTGTTGGTCTATCGATAGGTAACTTAACCTCTTTTGCTCTCTACAATCCAAGAAGCTAACCAAAGGACTGCGTTTGTTTGATGAACCTCCACCAAACTCATCGTGCTCAATTGAACTTGAACTTTAAAAATAAACTTTGTGGGTACATATGACGAACTTTTTGTTCCAAACTGTAATGCATTTGCATACAAGACTGAAGGAAATAACAACTTTTTCACAATTGATTTCGCATTTTGACGCACAGTTGTAAATGAATATTATAGTTGCGAATTTTATCAAAGTACTAGATTATCCAAATTTAACATTTATTTGTATGAAATGATTGTAAAAACAATTCACAAAAAATTACATTTCGGCTTCAAAATTATTCCTCAAAACCTCATGCGTTGCAAGGCATAATTATGCCTCATTTGGCATCACTGGCGCATAAGTTCAAAGTGTTGTTATGAAAAACTTCATTTAAAACATTTATGGAGTTATATGTTACATGTTGTTTTTAAGGAAATTCTGCCAGACCCATTGTAGTTTGGCTGATGGTTCATAAAATATTTTTAGATTTGGGCTATTTCTTCATATTGAATAATCTCCTAAATTGTTTGAAATGAACATCAAACCAAAATGTTATTTTGGACGATCGTGAATTTTTTACTTTTATTTCCTCTAATTTTCTAAAGCTAAATTTTGTTTGCGGATATAAATAAACTTTTAAATTCCAAGATTTTCTGAAGCTAAAACAAAAAGTTTCTTCATGCTTTAGGGAATTTGAGTAAAACATTCTTAAAGTTAAGATTCTATTTATTTTGTGTTTTTGTTAAGAAAATAAAGTCGTTTGCACTTGGGACAGAAAAAGCAATTTTTCAGAAACTAGCCAGCATGTTCAGTTGGCCGTAAAAAAGGCAAACGAGGTTTACAAATAATTTCACTAACATTAATCCACTCAATATTTTTTGTTAAATGTTGAAGTGGGTTTTTATTTACATTTTTAGAAGACAATTTTCTGAAAAATAGGAAAAAGCTTACATTTGACGGGTGCAATGAATATCAACCAAAATTAATGGAAAATTCAAAATCCCAAATTACAATTTAAGAACCGATCATTTTGTGTTCCATTGGGCACGAAAAATCTGAACTCTGAGGGCAAAATATGAAAATCCCAATGGAAAACGACACAAAACAAAAAGTTTTTTTTGAGTAAATAAATTAATTTTTATCTTTTTTTTGCGTAATATTTTAAGTGAATATTCGTTCATTCACTTTTGGGTAGTTTAAAAATTCTTTGGACTTCCTGCATTGAGAAAAATTGGCCGATAATTATTTATTTGGTCGCATATTGGGCGATTATTCACAGTGCCTTTGAAAAAATTTATAATGTAAAATTAAAGAAAATGAAAAGAAAGCAAATAAGATTTTGTTTTTAAGAATAAAAAGAAAAACTCGCTTGTCCTTGAAGTTATCTTATTGTTTTTAACTTACTTTCGTATTGTTACGCTATTTTTTGACCTGTTCAATAAAATAAACGTTAAATTGTTATATGCAAAAAATGTTATATGCAAAAAATGTCTAAAACGTGGGGTACGGACTTATAAAATATTCTTCAACCAACAAAATGTTGGAATAATGTCCCGCATCTCTGAAAAATAAACAATGGACTTTGGTGGGACATAATCATACAATCAAATTTTCGAAATGAAATAAAAGTCCGTAATGAAATTAGTCTCTTGGACTGCGCCCAATTTTTTAAAGCACAGTCGAAGCGATATGTAAAAATGAAGATCAACAAACGAACAAACTGTATTGCCTTTTGGCAACCCTAGACTAAATTGCATACCTGGCTTACTTCTCTTTGTTATTTAGTTAATTGTTTAACAGGCAATAAATTGAGCGGGATATTTGCTGTTGCCGTAAGTTTTCTGATCTACCGTCAAGCCGTGTTTTCGTTTTTTTGTCGGAAAAAATTGGTTTCCTGGTTACGTACATAATTGCGAATATTTTCTTCCAATACCAGCTACCAGCTGTAAGCCAACAATGTCGACGAACACAACAAACAACAGCTTCAATGCAGCTGAGCATACACATGGCTAGTCTCAACACTGACCCAACAAGCAACAATAGAAACCACGGTCTCTGGTGGGGGCGGAGGGGGGGGGGGGGGAGAGTTTGAATTGCCGCTGTGCCTAATAATTATCTTTGTCTTGTGCATAGGTATAGGTATCTCGATTTATTTTGTTGTTCCATCTTTCCTCGAAGCGAAAAAAACAAAGTTCCAAACAACAGAAAATAAAAGAGTAAACAAAAGCTAATAACACGGTAAGGTTCTTCTTATCCTCACAGCAGCTTGTCGTCGACAGCTTGTAGAGTGAGATGGAGATTCTTCTTCTTTGGAGGCGACATATAGCTCTTTTCGTTTTTTTTTGTATATAAGGTGCTTCTGCGATCGGAGTTGTTTATGTGTGTGTATTTTATCCATCGGTACGAGGTGATGGTTGGTTGGTAGCATCTAGCATCGATCTAGCCACTCACATCAGAATGTATTTTGAGTTGAGAAAGTTAAATTGATTCTTTTGCCTTGAAATTGAAAAGGTTGACGATAACAGCAGTTGACAGGCGGACACGTTATTGAATAAAAGATTGTCAGGTATAGACTAGCCGGCTTGTGTCAAGATAACGATGCTCGGGCAGAGCTTGATCTTTGTTTTTCGACTCTCGACAGGGTATCTGCTATGAGCTAATGCCTCTATCAGAGTGTGGGGCGATGTTAAGGTTGCTCGCCGCAGAGTTTATTGCTACGGACGGCTTTTGCGGCGAAATGCAAATTTGATACTTGATCGGGTTTTCTTGAAATTATTTTTGGAACGAAGTACTGAGTTACCTTTTCATAGGTTAGTAACATGGCATAAAAAGGAACTTGAAAAAACAATACACTGCTGATTTGTATAGAAATGGCATCTAGGTCTTATTTTCTTGTATGATCTAAGCTACAAGTGCTCGAAAAGACATACGCATTGCACTCTGACGCAACGATATCTACTTTATGTGACGCACGTGCCACAGTGACAATAGGTCTGTTCCCTAACGATAATGCATTCGAACGTCAAATTTAGTCAAACTACGTTCCTTTACGCAAAAGTTGGGCAGAAGAGAGCCAAAAAGAGAGAAAAAAACATTTCCCCTTCATAAAAAACCTACAAAATTTCTTTGGGCTAGTTTGTTATAACTGACTTTAGCTGTCAAATCTCTCAAAAGTCAATTTGAATTGGCAGTTTATTTCGGTTTGCTTTGTTAAGTGTTGAAATTTGTTATAAAAAATGGATAAATCCGCAGAAAAAAAATTTTAAACTGAATCCGAATGTTTTTCAACGTCTGAAAACTGGTATTTTTTTAAACCCACTGACGTTTATTTTTGAATTTCTCGCATATATTTTTAACAAACGTCATGCCAAACTTTCGTTCCTGTACTTTTTGGTTATATTCTCTTTTTCAGAGTTTTTCAGAGAGAATATATCCCCACTCCTTGATATCTGACATTTTGCCCAAATTGGCCCAAAAAGTAAGGGAACAGACCTAATATGTGCGAAAAGTTTTGCCGAGTACGCGGCACTAGTTGTCATGTTCATATATGCAAAGGAGGACTGACATGTTTTTCTTTTTTTTTTGCTTTGTTGACATACGAAAATATGACAGCAAAAATTTGCGATTTGTCTATAATATGTCTGACAGTTGGCTGACTAGATGTTTCTCAGTTTTGATTGGCCAAGGTCGGTCAAGTGAAGAGCTTTTTCAGTTGACGTTTAAGGAGGGCAAGGGGCAGATGACAAATCTTGGCTAAAAATTCGCGACTGATTAGGTACTAAGTTGACAGTTCGCATATGTGGCTGACGTAGTGACGTTTCCGTTGAATCTAGTTTTTGCGTTCAGGTTGCATCTAATCCAGATCAATCTTGTCGACTTAAGACAAGAAAGTTTTTGAATGTGCCCATTTTGACGTTGTTATTTTCTACATTGTGACAGATCTGCACGTAGGATGTCGTTTTGTGCGAGTTTTTATTTTTGAGACGACTGGAAGGGACCTACAATTTTATGCCTACTCCAAACGGCTAATTGAGAAGCTCTTTCATGACAGTTATACTCTCGGATGTGGAGATGTGGACGTGGAGCTGTCGCTGTAGTTATGTGATTATCTTCAGCTAATTTTCTGACATTGGTGTCTTTTTAAAAAGTTTTCAATCTTGAAATTCATTTTTTTTAACCAATTTAAGTTCAGTGTTATATTTCATCCTAAGAACTCTAAGCAAAATTCTAAGCATCCAAAAATGTTGTTCCCTTTTTGACAGTTAACAGATAACGTGCGAAAACGAACTGAGGATGAATATTTAAGGAAATTGATAGGCAACCTTAGAAATTCATGCCAAAAATTATCTTATTACAGATGACTTCAAATTTATAACTTGTATCATTAACGTTCTCATTAGGCGTTCTCCAAAGCTTATAAAAAATTGCACAAGTCGTAAAATGTATTAATCTAAAAACCATGCCCTGTGGCAACCCTTTTTAATGGGGATGCCTTGACTAAAATCAACTCTCTTCATTTAGGTTAATCGAGAATTAAAGGTTAACAAAGTGGAACAAAATTATTCCCTTTCATTCAATCCAATCGTAACCAAATCTTAAGACGCAAATCCTTGTATACCCATACATTTACTTAGCACCTTTTCGAAGTCAAGTCTCTTGTAAACAATCCAGTTTTGCAGGTGAATAAACTCAATATTTGACCTTTTTTTCAGTAGCTATACCTATCTATATTTAAAATGCAAATATTTTACGATGATGCTCAAGTGTATATGTGCGTGCGTTCGACATGTTACTACACCGAGATAAGCTTTGCAGACAGATTGACGTACAATGATGATGTTTATATTTTTTTTACGATCGCCGACTTATTTTTGCATAGAAATCAGTTTCTTCTCAGTGTATATGTACGGATATTTATGTTCACAGTCGTGTTTCTTTGTTGTTGTCGTGTTTGATAAGTAGTTAGAGCTTATTGAAGATTGGTGGGCACCTACCCAATACCCATATGTATTTTATTTGTTAAAATCGATTTATTGACATTGTGATCGATCGGAATTGTTCCACAAATAGTAGTTTATGGTTTGGCAATTTTTCACACGTCAACAAATTACTGTGCAGGGCTAAAATGTGCAAAGATATAATATTTCTGCACAAACAGTGCGAAGTGACTACTCACGCAATAATAATGTCTTCACTTTATTGACGTTGTGATTTTTCAAATTAAAGGGCCACTTATAGCGATATGTAAAATGCAACCGAAAAAAAATTTCTTTCGCTTTTTTTGAACACTTAACGCTTCAACTCAATTTTGGTCTTAAAATGTTGCTTATGAATTTTAAAGTTAGTTTATCAAAAAATATTGTGAATTATGTTTAAATTTTCTAGAAAAAGAAATAACTCATTTTTCCGGACGAAAAAGATTTTCTGATTAACATCTCAGTTAATTTCACACTGTTCCATCTGTCAGGTTTTTTTCTGATTTCAATCTAATGAGTGGTGGTTGATATGTTTGTACTTACTTTTTTCTGTTTGCTATGACCGCCGAAACGAAAAAAAAACTCATTTTCATACTTTTCCAACTTTTTCGGTTGCATTTTACGTATCGCTATAACAGGCCCCTAAAATATGAAAATCCCAAGCAAGAGACCTGAGGTTCAGCCCCGGAAAAAAACCTATTTACAACTTGTTGAATTTCTGACAGATATTCAAGAGAAATCTTTGAAACTCGGAGGTTTGGGTTAGGCATGGAATTGACGTACCTTATAAGAAATAAATCAAATGAGTGTTATAAGCGGTTATTTAAAAGAGTCTGTTGCTATTGTCCTTTATATATAGCTATGTTGCAGGAAATGTTTTGTGTTTGAGTGCAGCAATGGTTTTATAAATTATGGTGGTGCTTTACAACTTTCTTACCATCAATGGCCAATTTGCCACGAAAGTTTTGAAACGAAATTCCCTGTCAAAAATGCTAAATTTTTCTATCTGAGAATGCGCGTAAAAATTATGTATTCACAAGAAACTGTCAAATTTACTGAACAGGGATAACTCATTTAAATGAACATTTTTTAAATCGAGGATTTTACTCTAAAGTGACGAATGTTAATTAAGTTTCCCCTTTGGCATCAGATCATTTATTCTGTTTACTGATATGATGACAGACTCTAGATATACAGACGAAAAGTTGACTGTAGAAGAATTAAAACTAGGAAATCACGAAGAAGCAGCATTTTTAATTAATAAGTTTTACGAAATTAATTTGTATAAGTATAGGTACATTGCGAGCAGACTAAACGTCAGCTAATTTAGTCAACAAAAAAATGACAGCTATACGTCATGTCTCATGTAAGAACAACGCCACCTTACAGTAAAAATGTGACAGTGGAACATAAATAAAATGCCGAATTCATTAATTTATAAAATAAACTAGTAGAAATGAGTATAAGTATTTTGTGAATAATGTAGCAGAAAATAAATAAAAAAATTTTACTAATATTTTTCGCGTGTAAGAACAGTGTTGGTCACCGGCAAAAAAATCGCACCAATGCCAGAGCAAGAAATGGATGACAAGAATTTTCGAGTTCGATTAATATGTTCTTCCTTTATACCTGATAGAGAATGGCAACGAAAAACTTGTTGATTTGTTGCAAGGATCAGAAAAGTAAGCAGCATTCTGTGATTTAAATGGAGTCCAAGCAGGGCATCATGGGAGACATGACAGGAGAACTAAGAAAAGGACATGGGTGTTCTGAAAATAAGTAATGTTGAAACTTCTTCAGATCTTAATGCCCCTCAGCTACCGAAATCATAAGGAAGATAGAACGAAGCTTGCATGAAAAAAACTCAAGAATCTCAGTAATTTGCCTTGGGAATCCCAAAAGCTGACGTCCTTGGTACTTAAAAAGACCAATCAATTTAAGCAGAAGCTTAGGTTAAAAAAAACTGAAGACAAATGGCGCTGTGAATTGCATCTTATGGAGCTGCCTGAGCAACTTATAACTGAATGGACATGTGAATAGGAAAAATTGTCTCCACTTGGCCACAAAAACACTTTACCGTCTTACGCGTTGCCCCAAGCAATAGTGTTTGATCCTTCCTATCGACGAACTGGATTGTCGAGTCCTATTGTTTGTGTTTAAATTCTTGCTTGCTGCTTTGCAAGGGAGTTCGTCCTTTCCCCGTACCCAAAGTAGTTTACTTCATTTTAAGACGAGCAGTCATTGAGCTTCAGTACACATGCGGTGCTACAAGGATATTCCTCCCCCAACCCAACCTTCGGATTAGCCATTCAACAAATGCAGCCAAAGAAGTATTCCTTTTAACTTTAGCATTGAGCCTTACGATCACTTCTTTGGCGACGCCCTGCCTTAATTTAAAGAGGGATTTTAGACTACTTGTTGATAAGGTCCGCACCGTCTTGCATAGGCATATTCACATATTTATAAAATGTTCCTTAAAATGTAGCAGATTACAGACAGGGGATTTACTTATCGGCTCAACATCACTGAGTTACTGATGTTTCTTTGTAAAATTTAAGTTTGACACTAGGTACTGTGACGTAGGTGCAACTGAGTCTGAAAATCCTCCGAGAGTATAACTGTCATGAAAGAGTGACATAAAATTGTATTTCCATTCCATTCGTCCCAAAAATGAAAAAAAAGACTCGAACAAAATCGAATGGTTGCGTGAGAAGGTAGGCCTTGGTTGGGTCCCTTACGGACCTATTGCGCCAACCATTTACTTACAATGTTCGTTACGAAAGAGGGGCTTAAAGAGGATACCACAAAGTCGTTGTCCTATACACCATATAGCAAAGCCGCGAAGAGCTTCGCAAGCTTTTGGCAGCAAATCGAATTTCAAACTTAAGTCCTACAAATAGGCTAGGCCCGTGTTGTTTGCATAACATTCTGAATGTCTTTGTCTTCGACAGAATGGCCCGCTGTGATGTGCGCAGTTCGTTGATACCCGTGCTTACGTCCAAATCGTATGAAAATGAAAATCGAATAAAACAAAAACAAATAGCGACAATCAAAGCCAAAGGAAACCCTAAGAAGCCATTCTTCACCACCCGTATACAAATGGGTGCCTAGTGCCTACGCCAAAAACAAAAAGCCGGCCTTAACCTTGGAAACGAAGCTACGCTATGTCCACCACGTCGTACACATCTATAGCTGGAAATTGGAAAATACATTGACGTACATATAGCACACCTCCCCAGTCCCCCCCCCCGAATTGGCAGCATTCAAACAATCCATCCAACTCGCTGTATGTATATATGTAGTATATCTGAAGACCAACCGACCAAGCGACTATACGTTTCCTGAATATTTATATAAATTATGTGTGTTCTTGGCTTAAATTGTGCACACAGTCGCTTTAGACTGGTTTCGTCGGTTTTGGTGTATATTTTGCACATGTGAACAAAAGTATCTACACCATGCACCGTGCAATCTACAAACTACAATATACTGCTCTATGCTCTTATGCGGATTGCGTGTACCGTCTACAGTGTATGCATGTCGATTGCTGGGGCATTTTCGAAATCGGGGGGAGGGACGACAGTTCGATGTTGCAATAACAACACTGCACGCAATTTGTATCTTTAGCTGAAATTGGTTATAAATGAATTTCATTTACCTTAATTTGTATATATTTGTATATCTGGATACGGCCGTAGATAGATATATCTGAAAAAAATATCCTTGTGACGCAAAAAATATTGTATGTGCGCCCAAAGCTGTTAATCCATGGGAAAGAGAGATAGCAAGTTGGTTGTGTATCGATTTTTCCTTGATTCCTTTTGGGAAATGCGGAAATTTGTAGAAAATTCGTAGGTGTAGGTATATTATGTCGCTTTCGGTCTTTAATCCTTAGATAGATGAAGGTATATTGCGAGGAGCTAGCAACTGACCGTTTTATTTTTTCAACAGGGGGGTTGTTATGAAACCAACACTAGGTACACCACTGAACTTTTCTTTCTGCTTTTGACCAACTATTTTCGTGGAAAGCATTCACATGTACACTGAAATCTTATTGATTTTCATTAGCTGGTAATTTAATTTTAATTCCTTTATCAAGGAGAACACACACACGCACCCTTTTTACACTTTTCACACCTTTCCCGAGGGATATTCACTGTGTACCGATACCGAGAAGACCAGAAAACACTTCGTACTCGTCGTACCAAAACCGATCAACACCGAATCAAAGTTAAATCGAAAACCATAATAGTAAACCGATAGCAGACTCAAATTCCCGAAATTTATAGACACAGGTAGCTAAAGGTAGGTTGCTCTCACCGTCATCAGAAATGTAAAACAATTATTAATAACAGAGGAAGAAACTAACGAACGAAACGACCGCTCAGTGTACGAAGTGGATATCAACCACTTTGTTCAATTGGGAGCAAAGAACAAGATGGCGCACGGATACGGAGAAGAACTTCTTCTTTTGCATTCGCCTTACAGCCGAAAGAGATACGGCAGATACGAACGGTGACAGTGGTGTTATGAACCTTAGAAAGGCAGAAAATGCGGGGACGAAAATACTCACCACGTGGATGAATCCACCACACCGAATGACAGGGGAAAATCAGAAGTAGTTGATGGCGGTGGTGTGTTGTTTACGTGTGAGAACTGAGAAGCAAAGCATTGCAATGAAGCAGGTAGTATAAAGTAAAGTAACGAAACGAAGGGGAGGAGGGGCACAAACAAAACAAGTTTGCTTGTAGCGTAGTAGTGGTGAGCGAAAGGTTTTTTTTGTGTCATTTTCGATATGCTACTAGTGCTGGGGAAACACGTTCACGTGAACAGGTAAACCATGCAAGGTGATGCAGTGGGACACACCGACACCACAAACCACACATTCACTGTATGGATTTGTTGAGGGTGTGTGGCTTTAACAGCAGTGTTGCCAATGCTTTCACACTGGAGTTTTGAAGCGACTTTTTTACTTTCTTAATTTTTTAAGTGAAACTACGCACTCTAAAAGACTTAACTCTTGGAACGAACTGTCACAAAGCCTAGTACGTACTCTGATGTTTCGGAACAAAATTTTCCGGCTGTCTCCAAATGGACAGCGAAGCGTCTGCACCCTTTTTTCCCTGGATCGTCTGTTAGACTTGTTTCGTCAAAACTACAAATACGTCAGCCACATATGAGAACTGTCAATTTAGTACTCAATCACAAATTTCCTGATTAGATTCGTCGGCTGCCCATGTGACCGATATAGGCCAATCAAAACTGAGATAAGTCAGTCAGCTGACAGACTTATTAAACTAGATACTTGAACGTCCCCAATCTTAACCGAGGCTCAAACTGTCTCCATTTGGCAGCCAAATTTTTTTTCTCGGCGACTCCAATGTCAAATGTATACATCATGGATTAGTTACAAAATTCTAGTACTTTAGACGAGGTAGGAAAACTACTACTATTAACTTCATCATTTTCTGCAACCTCACTCAACTTGTTGACGATCTCACGACAGAGTAAAACATTGTTTGCGTCATGGTCTATGACAAAGGCTATAAGCAGCAATCTCAGTTGGGGAAACACCCGTTGACATTCTATACAAAGGAGGTTCACAGTCACCCAAGACCTAATGTCATATATCCGGGCTCCACTTCAACCCAACAATAACGACGATCTAAAAGCAAACTAACTCAGCAAGACTCTAAAAGCAGTCTGTGAAGTTAGGCATTACATTCATAAACAGCTCACATCTGACATGGGGAAAACGTACTAGATCTCAAAGAAATTCAATTTTGCTCTCGTGGATTTATTTCGCTGTAGATTAAGAATTTAAAGAAAATTCAGTACATCTACTGCAAAGTGGCAACGCTATTTGCGAGTTGGACGCTGCCTGGACCTAGGGTTAGGGCCGTAGGGAAGACCTCAAATGGGATACACCTAACAAAAAAATCTACAAATACTACCTGTAATTTATTACTGCATTTGAAAAGAATCTGGGGTCGAATCGCATCGTCCGTGAACGAGCATTACGTGACGGAATTTATTTTTGTTTCACATGTAAAATGAGCTTAATTCCGTGAACGTAATGCTCGTTCACGGACGACGCGATTCGAACCCTGTTTTCAAAATTTTGTAATGACTGAAAAATTCATATGACACCTGTTTCCACAAAATTTATGGCAGGTACGCAATCTATGCACGGTCCTAATCGCCATAGCATCCTTCAGCATTTGATGTAATTTTTTTTTTCTTTAAGTGCATTTATCGTCTGCATTTGCATGGCTTACTTAGGACAACGAATTCGGACAACAAAGGACCTTAACGAGCATCTCACCTTTCTGATTTCCCACTCGTTGCTACTTACCCATGCAATGACAGGCTGGCTACCTGTCAAGAGATACGAAGTCTTGATGCATATCTATGCAACCGAGGACTACACATTTTGCAACTGCAATTTCCCCTCCAAACTCAACCGAACCATAAATCTAATCAACCCTCCTCCCTGCGCTCATACAGTGCTACCTAACCTACTACTGCACAGTGCACTGTGAAGGGGCAAGGGGGTTGAAAGATCGAAATTCACCACACCACCCTTCTCACTGGACATGCGCACACAAATCTGTCCAGTAAATTTCTTTCCAGCTAAAAGTTTCATTCACGACAGATAATTGATGACGTTAGAGGAGTAAATCCTTAAATGGATTTGTTTTGATTGTTGTTGTTCTTCTTCTTCTCTATGTACGTTTGTCCTTTTTTCTTCAATTGCAAAATATAGAGAGATGCAATGAAACAGTCTCTATTTCTGTTTTTTATGTAAAGACATTTTGCAGATGAAATTTCTGAGAATTCGAGTCGATATTTTTTTTCGGACAACTACGTAGATAGTTGAGGTGAGGGTGTTTTGAAAAGGGGGTGGATTAGCATAGCCGAGGTTATTCGTTCATTATGGACGAATGGTAGTGTAATGACTGCGGTGGTATTCGAATGTAGTCACATCTCAATGCCAAAAAATATTGAAGAGAAGAGAGGGAAATAAAATTATTATTGGCAATAATTTGGGTATGAACTTTTATTGAGGAGATAGGTAGGTAGGTATAGGTATTATGCGAAACAAAGAAGACGTAGGTAATATATAGTTGAATGTTTATCTATGAACCTAAATATTAAAGCTGTTCACTATGGCTCGTTGATTTAAACAAACTACTTATTCACATTGATCAGTTGTTCGCTGAGGGATTAATTTTTAAACAAAGTAGTATAGAGCCGGGATTAAATAAGCATATCGAGTTTAAAGTCGGCAGGGCAAATGTAAATGCATCAAACTTTTTGCTACCAAGCTGCCTTCGAACCCCACGTTGGGCGCCTTTATTATGAGTATCATCAGTGCCAGCTGGTCATCTTCGGTAGGGCTTCTTACATTATTTCTAATATTTTTGAAGCTGAATAAAGAATAAATCTATAAATATGAACGCAGCTTTAAAGTAGTATTGTTGAATCGTGGGATTTCTCCCATTTTCAACACATTAAATGACCATAAAAATAGGTCATATAAATCACCTTTTAGACAAATTTGCAAGTGCCAAAAACATTTATAAAATGTTAACAACAAATTTAATTTTTATTAATTAAATAATTTGATTATCATTCCGGATAATTGAAGGAATTTGAAGGAAATTAGGGTGGTTGGAAAAAAGAAGAGAAAGTCATAAAGCAACATTAGAAAGGTACGACGAACAGCATTTGACACTGGCATTTTTGCAACCTAAGCCTAAGTCATGGCATGGACACAAATATGGTTTTCCCTTCCCTTGCAGACCAACTCACAAAATGGTGCTACTCCATTATAAAATTCTTCTTTCTTCTTCTTAAGATGACGTATCTGCTCATTCATCTAAAAATGGGCCTCCCTTCAAATAAGCGAAGCGCGCGAATCATTGCCCGAACAGAACACTCACTTTGTAAAAACAATTTGCAATCATTTGCACGTGTTGTTCAACGTTATATCTATCCATGGCGATTTGACAAAATATACTGAATAAATGGCAGCCAATTTGACAGATGTAGGTTCAACAATATGGCCGCTATCAAATGTCAAAATTTGAAGGTCTCCATTGTAAGACGCGGTATCTTATCTTTTATCCGCTCTCTTCTGGTATAAAAGCTGCAGTTGACAAATCAAAGTTTTCCAGACCACGTTGCCACTTTGGTAGTATTTTACCTAATTTGTTTTGGTTCTTTTTTTGGTTGATAATTTGGGAATTTTTATCTGGTTTTGGTAACCAAATAAACTTGATATCACCTCATGTAAATACTGCCTCACTCTTTCTTAGCGAATGCATTACAAATGCACCCCCTGTAAATATAAACCTGTTTTATTTAAAAGCTGACTGAATGCACTCATTTCTTCCATCTTTAGTAATGTCGTTTTCTATTGGACCGGAACTTTTTTCAGAACCTTCTTAGCGAGACTGGGCATGGTCACATTAAAAAATTTAGTTGTCTTAAGTCGACTAGATTGGTCTGGAGTAGGGAGATGTTACGCAAAAACTAGATTGATCGGGAACGTCACTTTTCTTACGTCAGCCACATTTGCGAACTTGTCAATTTCCTGACTATATTCGTCGTCTACACCTCCATAAACTAGATACTTAAACGTCCCCATTTACACCTACTTTCACTAACGCCAAAACATTTCACATTTGTCAAACTTTGAAATATGTTATTATTTAGGTACACGGGCGAGTTTCTGAAAAATAGGGAAAAATTTACATTTTTTTAACACATATTACAACTGACTTTTAAATCACAAAAATGCAAGAAAAAGTGATCACATATTGTGTCCCATTGGGCACGAAAAATCTGTAAATGAAAAACAACGGTAGTTAAGTAGGTTAGACCATGTTTAACTGCTTAGACTGACTTGTGTACGATTTTTTTCTCTTTTGTACCAATCTGAGAAGGAACATAGGGAATAAAATTTATTAGCTTATATTCCGAACCACGCCTGCTTTCGTCTTAAATTTGTTTATATTGAGAACCTGCATCAAATCGGTCCTGTCTAATCTATTGGTACAAGAATAAATGACGCACGCAGTTTCGGAATGGACACACAAAAATACAAGACACCGTGAGAGTTTGTTCATATAAAAAGATTACCCTTTCTTGAAACATAATGTGCAGCATAATCAAAAAACATTTAGCTCACCACCATGATTAAGGTCTTTATTTACCAAACGTCAGAGAACCAACAGACAATAAGAAATCTCCGCCAACTTCCAATTATCAAGTCACCAGCGCAGGTTGGACCCTCATCAATTCTAAAGAATTTCTTGTGTATGTGTATTTTCGATCCAAAAACAACTTGACTCCCTCAGGTGACCAACTATCGCATTATATAGAACCATTTCAGTTTCTAACGATAAGCCCTTCTGCTCGATGAGATTTATGCCGATGAGATTGGATGACGCAAACACAATAGTGTCTGTAAGCAAACTTGTTGTACTTCCCTTCGTTTCACACGGCCGTGTTATATAACGATCCATGGTCAAAGCGAAGAATCTACCTGATCTGACAATGCCTATGTTAGTACGGATTCCCTTTTCGACGCACACTTAATTGTGTATGCAGCAGGGTACCCATCGATGACTCATACAAAATTATGCTTGGTCTTTGGTTGGATCTCGATGTGCCTTTAAATAGGAACGTTCATAATAATAGTGATATGTACAAAATCAAATTGGTTTGTAGTTCTTTTAGTTGCTGATGGAAAATTTGCGACCAAGGAATAGGCATGAAATGCAATCGCAGATATTGTTCGTGGGTAAGTGATGGTGATTGTGAAGATCGGCAGTAACAATGGCGACATTTTCACCTGAAAAGAAAATAGCAATCATACAAGAAAACTTACCATCGTTTAAGTTCAGACAGGCTGCCTACAGTTTTAAGTGTCACCATGCTCATCGTTCGAACGATTGCTTCAAACTTTGACAGCAAATTTGACCCCTGGATAGCAGGTTGACATCTCTACATATCATAAAACTGTAAAGTAAAAAGTGCTGGACCACGCATCATGCTGAAATCCCTTCTCTTCTCTGTCTCTTCTCTTCTCTACATATAATAAAACTGTAGAATAAAAAAAGCTTGACCACGCATCACCCGGAAACTACTGGGCGGATTTCGATGAAACTTCACATAGTTATTACCTATATTCTGGTTCGGGACTTAGGATACTTTTTATCCTGAAATATAACGCGGTTCTCACAAAAAAAAAAATCAAAAAACTGTATATCTGTAAGGAAAATTATAATTATACAGACCTAGCTCAATAAAATAAAATAGGTGAATTTAGTAAATTTTCCCCTGAATCATCAAGGCCCTAGCTCTAAATTCTCACAACCATTCGTTTAAGTCAGTTTTATATTTTTGTATCAAATGAATAGATTGACAAGGCTGTCTTAAAACAACCCTGACCAAAGCTTTCAGGAAAAACTTCCCCACCCACACAATTGTATCCACAGCCCTTGAAGATCTTAATTTGTTCTTTCATATCTTATCTCTCATCCCCAGCCACCGAACCGAGTTTGACTTCAGTTGAAAACAACCGCCTCTAAAACCATTCAAAAAGCTACCTTCTCCCATCACATCTATCTATTTTTTGTGTAAACAAAATCTCACATATCTTCTTTTATTTCTAATTCAAAAAAAAACATGAGCCCCCTGATGGCCTGATTGCATCCGAACTATACAAACTCATCGACAAGATCGTTTCTGGTGCTTATCGTTGGGAAATGTTCATGGGCACCATTTCCTGCATTGCTTGTGGATGACACATTGTCTTGTTCTGTTATGTTTAATAGACGCGTTGGAGAATTCCTTACCAATCTTTTGGACTCATATAGTAATATGTATGTAGTTACCTCTAATAAAAAAGTAGCTTGGCGGCGTGCGCCCTGCATGAGTCATAGAGGTAACTTGTAGAAATCATTTTGCTCTACCTGTTGCTTTAGAATTTCTTGTTGGAATCGTGGTTGTGAGTTAGCGTGGCTACAAATGCAGTGCAACAATTGAAAAAGAAAAACATTGACATTTTTTGCGTGTGCATAGTGAAGCGCGCGTTTTGTTATTATGTATTGAAGATATTTTGGCACGTGGTGTAGCGTGTAGAGTTGAAGCCATGCAAGCACTACTTTAAGACTTTGGAGAGCGGTTAGTCGACATTATGTCTATACAGAAATCTAAATTCGAACTGACTGAAAATCCGTGTGCAATATGCTAACGCAATTTCTTGACATCGAGTTAAGTGCAAACTTTTTACAAACGGCCGACTATTCCACAGATCCAAAAATTGACAATTTAAGAAACCAAACTGCCGCTGTTTCGGAACGAATTATTCCGGTGGTTCGTGGTTCCCAAGTGGACAACCAATCGTTTGCGAAGGGGCAGCGGGAAATAATTTTTGATGGAGAGTTCCATCAGCCGCTACAGAAGTACAATGCCATTTTGACAACAGCCAAAATATTGTCTGATTGCAGATTGCACTGATGTTAATGTGGGTGTGTCATTTTCCTAGTAGGTAGGGGGAGATGGGGCACATAGATACAGTCGACTTTATTTGAAAATTGTTCGCAGCAGGCCGCTCAACAACGCGCCCAACGCAACATGTCTATCAACGTATACACATGTCTGTCGGACATCTCTGTTCACTCATCGTTTTTCTCCCAATAAGAACAAACGTGTTTTCCCACTCCGTAAGTAATTTTTCTTAAGTCTTTTTCGAGTGAGTTTTTATAAAGAATATTTTGTGTTATCAGTTTCATATTAAGTTAGATTGTGAGAATATGTCAATAATAATATGATATTTACCTAAAAAGCAGTTTTTAAGCATTGTTTTAATAGCAATTAATATTTATATTGTGTGAGGACAGTTGGGGCACATTGATACACATTTGGGGCAGTTTGATATATGTTTGTCAATATAAAATAACATCAAAATGCTAATCAAAGTTATTTGAAGATTTATCGTAACAATCTGAAGACTGTTTAATTTGTACTTAAAATACCTTATATTTATATTTATTTAAAGCCTAAGAAAGCATTTATTTTGTTATTTATTATTTATTAAAACTTATTTTATTATATTATTTTATAAAATTTATTTTGATATGAATTTCAAAACACTTAAACACTGGTTGTATTAATATATGTTATAAAACTATTTTAAACTTGTTTTATTAACTAAAAGTTTTCAATAAATACTGAATTTTGGCTATGAATCAAAGTGCTCCTGATATGTTGTATCAATGTACCCCGTGAGTGGGGCAGTTTGATATAAATTTAATTTTTTAGTAAATAGATCTTAAGGTGGTTAGACGACATTGAACACAATCAATATTTTACTTTGTTATTATTGTCAATAAGCTGACTTTTTTTTAAGTTCCAATGAAAATCGTATCAAGGTGCCCCATCTCCCCCTACCTATGTACCTATTCTTAAAATTTAAGCGTAAAGTAACAGACCCAGTTTGGGGAATTCTCTTTCAATATTTATCATAATATTCCGGACATTTATTAACGAGCTTAATGAGTGCAGACTTGTATTTGGTAAATTTGAAATGAGTTGAATAGGTTTTTTAAATTTTAGGGATAGGTAGAGGTACTCGCTTCAAATGAGTGGAGTATAAAATTCACCACTCACTACAGTTGCTTTTAAATCATTTTATACACAACGTATTAAACTCTTGTTCTGATAATAATTTCGTAGTTAAAATCAGTTACCAGCATGTTGTGCGTAAAGAATCCCATAATCGAAGCAGTGATTCCTAACAAATTTAACTGCAATTACTTACCAAATAGTACGATTGTTAATTTTAATGGTCCCTAGTTGACAGACGGGGCAAAATAAAAATTAATGAATGTTAATTAAATTTTCCGTCAATAGCTTCATGCCAGTGGAATGTTATTCAGATAAAATTTCCTTTATACATGCGTTTGAAACCCAACTCGGCCAAGTGGTGAATTGGTTCGTATCTAAGCTAAGAGAAAAAGGTTCTGGAAATCGCTTTTAGTACATTGCTGGTGTCTGTGCTTAAACCCAGACCAACACCTACAGTATCTCTTTTCAGATTAACCTTGCATACACTCATGTGTTCGATAGATTGTACTAGATTCTTGCCAGCAGTTTTAATTCTCTCACGCAGGTGGCTTTTAAATGTGTGTCGTTTACAATAAAAAATAAAGTGCACGACTGGATCGCACGAAACTTTCTCGTTCATCAGTTTTGTTGGTTTATTTTTCTTTTGTAATGTCGTTTTCCATTGGTTTCACTCGGGGATTCACTCATTCTGAACTCCAATGGAACACGAAAAGTGCTTCTGCTTGAATGCAGAAATGTATTGGTGAAGTGCCAAACAATAATCTACGGTTGCTGTCAGCTGGCTTGTATAAAATACATAAATTACACTTGTGTTAGTGCTTCTTGAGTGGATTCTGACTTCAAATCGAGAAGCGAATTTCTCTTCTCAGAATCACCAGAAGAGTATTTTTTGTGCCAATGGAACGGTTTCAGAAGTGATTTTTTCGATTCCGGACTCTCCCGGACGCTTCTTTTTGCCCAATGGAAAACGACATAATTGTTTATAGGCTATGAAACCAGATTTTTCAAATTGATGATGCTGGTAGGTGGCCATGACTCGAAGTAGGGTTTGTGATCTAAGAATTCAGAGTTTTGTTTTTGAATTTACACTTGTTTGGGGGTAAATGAAGTGCGGGTTTCTGATAATGTAGACTCCAATTGGTTGGAAATATTTTAAGGTTCACGATCAGCTAAAAACTGAGTATAGGGTACTGTTCAAGATGTTAGTATTACTTTGTTTTTAAAGTTTTATCCAAATCAAAAATGGCGTTTTCGAAATTTCAACAGTTTTCAAAATCAGCGTTTCCGGTGATTCGAATCGAAAATGAAGGACGCAATATTGTTGAAAACGTCAATTTTACTCCAAATATGCATTTTGGTAAAAATCGTTTTACCCGTTTTCATGTAGGTAAAACAAAACAAATTTAGAGAAAAACTGAGTTTTCTATCATGTTAGGAATAACCATATTACATAAAAAATTAATTTTTGTTGCAATCGTATTGACCGTTTTCGAGATAAGGCCACTTTTCAAAAGTACCGTTATTCGACTTTTTAGCTAAAAACTGGGTATGCAGCCATGTTAACCCCATATATGGTAGTGCAAGTATACATTTTGGTTAAAATCGTTAAAGCCATTTTCAAGTAAACCATAATTAAATAAAGTCTTAAAAACGACATTTTTCGAAAAAAAAAAGTCCGTTGAACGATCATTTAGGAAAAAACTGAGTTTGCCATCATGTTGGGAATGACCGTATTACCTTAAATATGAATTTTTGTCGAAATAGTTTTAACCGTTTTTGAGACCAATTTTCAAAATTACCGTTATTCGATTTTTCTGCGAAAAACTGGGTATGCAGCCATGTTAACCGCACCTACATAAGCCCAAATATCAATTTTGGTTGAAATCGTTAGAGCCGTTTTTGAAAAAATCAAACTTGTTTAAAACCGTTATATGGGAAGTACCGTTAATAATAGGGTTAGCATGCAAAAAAAAAATGGCCCCGAACTGTAAGCCCACAAACTGCAAATCCGAAGTTTGAAAGAAATCCGTCCAGCCGTTTGCGCTGTGGAGCTCAGGAAAGGACGGACAGACGGACAGAATTGCGAGACCCACTTTTTCGAGTTCCTCTATCATCGTAATGTCAGATTTGATTAAAATCTCGAGTTCGATTTTTTGTACGATTACAATACCTTTCTCTTACTACGTTATGCTTCGTTTTTTTTCTTCTTAAAACTAGAGGGGACAACTAGGTGGCGCAACTCGAGCTACAGAGATTGAGTGCGTTCACCAAGTGTCTATGGTTACATTATAATATTCTTTGTCGATATACATAATATGGAGTACTAATTACCTACATTATATCGACACAAATTGTAAGTAGGACAAAGAATATTTAATTCAATATTGGCATGCAAAAACAAAAGCGTGAGTTCATCTAAAAAATAAATTAGCAATCATAAATTCATCATTCAAGTTTATACTTGCCTTTGTCGTTCTTCTTGGTGACTTAATAAAGATCACATTTCGAGGTGAGGGTCTTCGTCTTACAGATTTAGGTGTGTGGCCGACCTCTGTCCTGCTAAGCCGATGACTCTGTTATTCAGCTTAGTCGGTAGTTGGTCATTTCTCTTTACAAGACATTGACATTCAGACAATTGCATAAAGCATCATTTAATAAAAACCTTACTTACCACGAAACAACATGGAAAATCAAAATCCACTGCTTATAGAAAAAAAAACACAATTAGGTAGGAAAATTTTCTTGTGACTTTGAATTTTATTTTCACCAAAGAACAAAACTTAATTCTTAAACACATAAACTTAAGTATATATATCTTTAGGCGTAACATTATTCATAAAGATAAGAAGAACTCCATATATATTTAAAATTATTTTTTTAAATAAACATTTTACATTTACTTATTCTGTTCTTATAAATAGAAAGAATATAAAGTACCATTTAAGGAGTGAAAATGCTTCAATTAAGTTTACAATTATTATTGTCTATAGGTTATACAAAATATTTATTTTCCTGTATTTAATTGTATGATTCGAAATAATAAAGGACAACAGATGAAATTGCACCCAATCAGCAGTTTTAATATAGATTATTACTAGTTAATATATGTGTAGCTATTAATCTCTCAAGCATTTATTTTTAGGAATTAAACTTTCTTAACATCTAACTTTCGTATAATTTTATAATTTATCATCTTGCTTTATTATCTCGTTCAAAGGAATTACATTTTCTTTACTTGATTTTGCATTGTTGGTTTCTGTTACAATTCTTTATTCTAATATTAGTGTTTTTTCATTTCCCTTATATAATGATTTAATTTAAGTTTTTTTAAGATTTATTACACAGCCATAATCCCTCAATCATACCCAAGAGCAATAATTATAATGACAGAAAGCGAAAGGTTTGGAGGAGCAGCAGAATGACAACCGAAAGAGAGTTTGTATTGTGTATGTGGTAACAGTTTATTTATCTACTACTCTTAAGATTACCTTTTTGTCGAAGCAAATGTATCTAATGGATTCTGTTTGGTCAAGGGAGAGCAGAAATGTGTGTTACAAGCAAAAAATAAACCCAGAGTCAAATTCTACCAAATGGAGCATTTTGTTGAGTATCATAATGACCGAAAACTGAGTGGTGAATATTGTTTTTGTGACATAATGTGGGTGCAGCAGTGTGGATGTTAGATTTGTGTATCATCTCTATGAAAATACGACTAAATATTTTACCTTTTTTATTTATTTTACCATTGCGCTGCTGATATTGAATTCTCATCTCACCACAGGCGACAGTATTTGAATTCGGGTAACAGAAATTGACAGATCGGTGACAGGAATTCCACATTTAGATATTTAAACAGAAGAGAAACTCTTTTGTAAATTTCTAAAATCACTAAACCGCAAGTAACATTTGAGTTTTCCGGACATTTTTGCCAAAAAAAGAAGAAGAGAAAACAAATTAGTAATGTTTTTGTTCTTTTCTCCTTAATGTAATAATGATGTGACGAAATATTACACTAAATAATAACTAAAATTAAATAAGTACATACGTTACCAGCAGACAGATACTACTTTTTTAGGACCTGCTTTTTAAAATATTTTTTGAGATTTAAAGACTAGAATTGTTTGAAGACAAGTTATTAAAAAATAAAAGACACTGCGATATAAATATATTGGTAGGAGATGCATCAAAGGTTTCCAAAGACTGGACCACGAATATCAAATATTGCACGCGGGAAAAGAAGGGGAGAACCATAATTCTCACAGAAATCCCTGAAAAAGATGAAGTTGCAGCCAGCACTTAAAAAAAAAACACCCGCAAAAATTAAATCATGTACCTAAAGGAAAAAAAATTGTAAACGAGTGCAAATAATTCATATGACTCCAACATAAAGAGAGGTAAAAGCCAATAAAATGCGCGTTCAAAATGAGAATAGTGATGCAGACGACAAATTCCCAAGTTAAGGTGTTTGAAATAGGCGCCGAGGACTGAATGATGATATAATATATGTCGACTGACATTTTTGTAATTCCATTCTCTGCCTTTGACTAGACTTAAGTGAATTTTCTGATGGACACTCCATGTTTATTTTTCTATTAAATGAATCTGGTTAATTTTTTTTTTATTTTGCAGATTGAGTTTTAGATTTAACAAAAATGGATAACTGGGACACTGAAACAAGAATTTGGATTGTCCGCCGCTATCACGCATTGGAGTCCGTAGTTTCGGTTTAACCCTGTATAATTGTGTGTTAAGTATAAAATTCCAATAAGTTCGCGATAACATTGATAGACTTCACCGAACAGTGATTTCGGGTGATTTTTATTTGTGCAAGACCCAATCCTAAGATGGACATTTAAAAACATAAACGTGCGGTATTTCTCCAACGACGGTTCAGTCTGAGACAAAGAAAATTGAAAATATTCGAAGAAAGAAAGACTGAGAGTACTGTCGGTCTTTTAAACCGTGTTAAGTTAAGTGTATTAAGTGTATTTAAACGCATCAATGTAAACCGACCTTCAATTGAAATTGAAGATTGAATAGATATGCCAAATGTCAACCGTTGCCACAGTTTATAATCTCATTGTCCCTTTAACCAGGGAGGAGCAACAAGTGAAGTAAGAAATCATTCGTATTAATAATTATATTTTGTATTACTTTGTAATTCATATTGTATTCTTTAGAAATAAACTTTCCACATCATTTTGAAAAGCGAGGTATTTTAAGTCTCCTTCGAAATGGTAACAGTCATAGTGAACGGTAAGTATCTAAGTTAACACTTTAGTTCTCCCACTGAGCTATCCAAATGGAAACAACCATGAATGCAGGGGGTTGAAAAGAATTCCCACACGAAGATCGTAAGAACCATTTAAAAACATCTGGCTAACGATCGTTAACCCACGCAACACCTTGCATCATCCAACCCCTACCAGATCAATTACATCCACATCATCTGGCATAGTAAGGAACGATTATAGGAACCACCCGAAAAGATACGGCGAACGATCGAAGAGCAACATGCACGCCGATTCCACTATGAAAGGGAAAACTACCATGACCAGTGTCAATTATAACATCAATGAATATCCTACAATGCATCCCTAGCGCCAATTACCTGCGACACGACTAAAGCGTACAGGATAAGAAATTAACAGATGCAATGTAGCTTTTAAGTATTCGTTCTTTGGCCGTGGATGCAGACGGATTCATAGAATGAGAGATAAATAAAATTCTTGAAATGAAACGTGTTGTGTCTAATTGAAGTTAACACCAGGGTACGCAGTGATCAGTGAAACATCACGCTGTCGGTTAGAATTAAACGAACAAAATTATATTTTTTTTATTAAGTTAAATAAACCTTCAATCACGACTACAAGAGTGATCGGACGTGTTTACCTGCTACTGTGTAAAATCTTACAGTTTTGCTATTTTATTTCTAAGTGTCCCACTATGGTTACACTACAGTGCCCTAATTGTCGCGTAAATTTAGTTGACAATGACTTTTTAATTGCCAAAATTGATCAAATGCATAAAGAAATTATTGAATTGAAAGATTTTGTTTTACGCTCCTCATCAAATATTAACAATTGCACGAAGGCTCAAATGGTTACGCGTTCGCAAACAACCGGTAGGGTCAATGCACCCTCTCGAACCAAAGTGTCCAACGCGCAACTTTCAACATCTCGTAATAGTCCGTGCACTCCCCGAACTGTTGCGGCTGCTGCTAATAAGTTAAATATAAAAAACTCATCATCCGCTGCCAATACTGCCTCTGCTCTACCGCCAGACTCTGACGCGATCTTCTCGATCATCAATGACTCTGCTCGGGCTGAGGCTGTAGCCTCGGCTATTGTTACTAATGCTGCTACAATAAATTCAACAACTGCTGCTGCTGATCCTGTTACGTCTGCTGGAACGTCTTCTGCTACTTGTGTTGCTGCCAAATTTATACCCTCATCGGCTAATTCTTTGGAAAATAATCCAAATGTTGTGCAAACAATAAAACCCAAACATTCTCATAAGCGTGATAGAGCAATAGTTGGAACTAACAACAACAACTCTACAACAGGCCTAGATCTGGCGATTGTTACTCAATTCAAATGGTTGCACTTGTCGTCATTCAAACCTTCTACAACATGTCAGTCCATACTTACGTACGTTTCGACTGCATTTAATGTGGACATATCTAAATTGAAATGCCACAAGCTGCTTAAAGAAGGTATTGATGAAAACGCTCTTAATCATATTAACTTTAAACTGGGTGTGCCGGAAGATTTGATTGACATATTTCTTAACTCCAATATGTGGCTAAATGGTGTTCGAGTTCGCTTATTTAAATTTCTTCCAAAAAACGAAATGCGCATTCCAAGCCTAAACATACCCACGTAATACACGCTGTTGCTGATGCTGATGCCGCTGATGCTATCAATTGTTCGTTGTCTTGTGATTTTCGCTCTCTCTCTCTATACTATCAAAATGTTGGGGGAATGAGAACCAAAATCGCTGATTTCTTCTTTGCTGCTGCTGATTGTTCGTATGACATTATCGCATTGACAGAGACCTGGGCCCTATTCCACAAAACAACTTTTCAACTTTTCACTCTACAATTATCAAATTTTTCGTCAATTTGCAAAACTTTGCGTTCCTCAGAACTATAAAATTTCATAAGTGCAAAGTTGAAATGGAAAGTGTAATTTGCAAATTCTTTTCTATTTTTATGTTCTCTTTGCAATTTCTGTTCCACGTACGTTCTCTTGTACAAATTGCAAAGTTAATATTGAAAGGTGTAATTTGCAAAGAATTTGCAAATAATTATGCTGTTTCGTTCCACAAAAACTGTCAACTCTATTTTTGCAAAGTAAATTTTGATATGTTTGTCAAATGTTTGCAAGGTAAACGTTCGCTTTTCAAATTAATATTGTTATAAATTGTGAAGCTTTCAAAATGTTAAGACGTGTGTTTTTGTTCGACGATAGTGAAGACGCGGTTACAACAAGAAATTATAGAAACCGAATTAATTTTTCGGGACTACAAATTTAATTTTAAAGGGTGCTTTCGTTTAAATCGAATTCAAGTTGATTTCCTTTTGGATAAAATTAAAGAAAAATTAATTACAGCACAATACACAGCGTTCATGACTCAAGGGTATTACGGAATTCGGATGTAAGTCAAAAATTTGACAATGGATGGAGACCATTTCCGGATGCTGTTGTTTTGGGTGATAGTGGTTACGGTTTAAAAAACTGGTTGATACCAAAATTACGCCGAAATCGCGATAACCCTGCTGAAGAGGCTTTCAATCGTTGCCACAGGCGCCACGGCGCATAGCTGAAAATAGTTTTGGCATTCTTAAAGAAAGATTCCCGTGTCTAAATTATATGCGACTGAGGCCTGAGTTTGCAGGTAAGGCAGTTATTGTTTGTGCCATCTTACATAATATTGCCTGTAACATCGAAATGAAGACATGCAACCCACTGAAGACACAGACGATGAAATCGAGGAGTTGGATCTGGAAAATGCTGAAGAAGGAAATGATGCCCTGGAATGGAAAGGCTTACTTCTCTGCTGCAATACTTTTCCTAATGCCAACTATTATAGTAGTGTTTTGAAATAAAATTGTTTTTTCGGCTAATACCTCCACTGCGAAAGCGTTGTTTCTTTTGGGGGCATTTTTGATGTTTGAGACTAAGATCTCAGTGAATAAATAATAAAACAAATAAAAATATGAAATTCGCTTATTGTTTATTTAGAAATAAAAGAAGGAAAAACTACATAATAAATGTATGGAAAGTGCCACGCCCCTATAACTCATGAACCGTATGTACTTAAAAGCCATGGTATTAACGTCACCTTTCATGAGAAATTTTCAGAATCAAAATCGTTTCACGCATTACAGAGAACATTGGCAACAAACACAATTCAACTTATTTTTAAATAATACATAATATAAATATAGATACTTTGTTCGGAAAACTAGTAAATAAAACATTTTTTTCTTTTACCGCAAGTTTTTTTTCAATTTTTATTTTTGCGGCTCATTTTAACACTTCTGTTTTAGCAATGCAAAGTAAAAAGAGATATGACAGAAATGCAAAGATGATTTAATGCTTTGTGGAACATTTTGCACACTCACTTTGCAGGAGAGCGCAAAGAATTCGCAGGAGAGCGCAAATGCTTTGCAAAGAGTGCAACGACTTTGTAAAGAGTGCAAAATCTTTGCAAAAATATGCTAGCGCAAAGTGAGATTTGCAAAGAATATTGTGGAACAGAAACACTTATTACTTTGCCAATAAATGTAATTTATAATCGCAAAGTGAAAAGTTGACAATTTGTTTTGTGGAATAGGGCCCTGGTTGCATAAGAAAATTGATTCTATCGAATTATTTGCCGACAACAACGACGTCAACAACTTTGAGGTGTACCGGAACGATAGATGTTCTATTCAAACTGGCTTTGAAAGAGGCGGTGGTGTATTATTTGCTGTTCGAAAGTGTTACAAGAGTATTGAAATTTGTGTGCGCGTAGATTTCTATTTGTCTGGATATGCTGATCTAATTCATGTATATTTTTTCGTTTCTTATATACCTCCGAATGCAGATAATGGAATTTACATAGCTCATATTAAAAATATAACTAATATTGTTAACTGCTTAGATAGATCATCATATGCAATTGTATTAGGTGATTTTAATTTAACTGATGTTGATTGGGTTTTTTCTGATAATGACAAATATGTTCTTCCATTTAATGTCTCAAAAGAGAAGGAAATTCAAGTAATTGACACAATGCTTGCCACGAATTTCCGTCAATTGAATGGATTTCCCAACGCTATTGGTAATGTGTTAGATTTAATTTTTATAAACGAAGAGATCGAAGCTTCTGTAAGCCGAGTTGATTTTCCATTACTGAATAATAGTATTTTCCATGATGCGTTGGAAGTTTCATTTGACTTGTCGGTTTTAAAATCATTGTTTGTTGGTATTAAAAGTGATAAGTTGGATTTCGCTAAAGCAGATTATAATGCTATAAACAGTTTTTTATGCTCTATTAACTGGCAAAGCAGTCTTGGCTCTGCTAATTTAAACACTGCTTTTACAGAATTTAGAAAAATAATTGATCATACGATTTCTACATTTGTGCCGACTAAACGAATAATCTGTTCTAATAAACCTCTTTGGTATAACAACAGTTTATCGAGACTGAAGAATGCTATGAATAAAGCCTATAAGTTGAGTAAATTAAATTTAAATGCGCGCAATGATTTTTTGCGACTGCGAAAGGAGTATGAATTTTTAAAGAAATTTGTTTATAAGCAATACGTTTCATCAATGGAAACTAACATTAAACGTGATGCTAAAGCCTTTTGGTCATTTATAAACACAAAGCGAAAATCAATTGGTATACCATCAATTATGTCGTATAACGGAGTCAATAGTGATAATCTTAGTGAAATATGTAACATGTTTGCATCATTTTTCCAATCAAATTTCGTGAATGAGGTAATTGATTGTAGTTCATTACCCAATTGTGATCGTATCACTAACATAGGCTCTATTTCTCTTACTGAGGATGATATTCTTCTTGTCTAAAGGCAGGTATTTTTCTTGATTGCTGGAAGCATTCTTTTATAACTCCAATTCATAAATCTGGGTCTAAAAGAATTATTGACAATTACAGACCCATAGCTAAATTGCAACTAGTTCCGAAAATATTTGAAGCTGTTGTGAAGAAACGGATATATGCCGCTGTGTGTAATCAAATCTCGCAAAATCAGCACGGTTTTGTGTCTGGTAGATCAACTACTACCAACTTAGTGATTTTCACTAATTACTGTCTTCATAAAATTGAAAATCGTCACCAGGTTGATTGTATTTATACAGATTTTTCGAAGGCTTTTGACAGGGTCCAACACAATGTTCTGTTAAAGAAACTTGAGATGTTTGGATTCCATTCTAGTATTTTAAATTGGATCGGAAGTTATCTGCAAAATCGGAAACAATATGTTAAGATAGGATCCGCTTTGTCTAATGAAATTTTAAATTTCTCAGGTGTCCCCCAGGGAAGCCATATTGGTCCGCTCCTCTTCCTTCTTTTCATAAACGACTTACCATCTTTTATATCTGAATCCAATTCCCTTTTATATGCTGATGATTTAAAAATATTTAAATCTGTTAACTCGCTTTCTGATGCGATTCAATTGCAAACAGATCTTAACCAAGTTAATGCCTGGTGTACTATGAATGGGTTATATTTTAACATAACAAAATGCTCTGTTATGACTTTCAATAGAATCAAATCTCCGTTCATATTTGATTATAGTATACAAGGAAATTTACTTAAAAGAGTTACTGATCAAAAAGATCTAGGTGTTATATTTGATCCTGAATTACACTTTGCGTTACACATAGATTACATAATAAGCAAGGATAATTGTATGCTGGGTTTTCTGTGTCGAAATTCTAAAGACTTTAACGATCCCTGCACTCATAAATCACTCTTTAATTCATTAATTCGTTCTATATTAGAATATGGTTGCGTTGTTTGGAATCCCTACTACCACAATGCTGAAGCTCGGATTGAAAAAATTCAGAAGCGATTCACAAAATATGCTCTCAGAAAAATAAACTGGAATAATGATATTCCTCCTTATGAAGCAAGATGTGCGCTTATGAGTTTGAAACCTCTGGCAAAAAGAAGAACCTATTACTCAGTACTTTTTGCACATGATGTAATTACCGCTCATATTGATTGTTCGCTTTTATTATCATTGTTTAGTATATACACTCCTTTTCGCATTCTTCGGCCTAGAGAACTGTATTTTTTTTATGTTTCTCGGCACAGAACTAATTATGGTCAAAATGATCCCATAACTAAAGCTTGTGTCAATTATAATTTATATAATAATTCAATTGACTTCAATATGAGTAGAATACTTTGTAAAACTGCTATAATGAATTCACTGTAATCTAATGATTAAATATGTATGTATAAAAAAAAAAAAAAAATAAAAAAAATATGAATTTCTGTATTGATATAGAAGTAGTCTAAAATAAGATAAACTTGTAAGACGAAATAAGTAAATAAATAAATAAATAAATAAATAAACCGTGTAAATATAGTTAAAGAAAATGCGTTAAAAGTTTTTATTTTATATATATATATTAGGGTGTCCCAACAATTTTTTTTTTTTTATTGCATACCTACCCTCTTATTTTGTTCGTCTTGTGTCAAAACACCTATAAATTAAATTTCATAAACTTTCTACCATAGGAACCCGTGCCGACTTGCATCGATACATGTCAGTGCTTGCATGCTTATCGTACGCGCGCTTTTTCGTTAATTAGCCTATTATATTGAGTTGAATTGTTTAGTGAACGTATTGTTTTTGGATATTTATCATGTCCGGGGAATTGCGTAGTTCTAAAAATAATATATTTTTAATAGGAGAAACAAAACACCAAATAACAGGATCGAAACTTCCGTCCAATAGACAAGTTTTCGCTGTTTTTTTTTACAATATCCGTGAAGTGAATTTAACTGTCAATGAAAGTGCAAATTTAGCTTTGCGCGAATACATAATTTTTTGGGAAAAAGCACGGATTCCAACTAAATCTTTACCTAATTGCGTAAAGAAACTTGTGGACGTATACCAAGTTTGGAGAGATTTGCAGAAAAATGCGAAAAAAGCTCGAGATATCTTCAAGCGGCGTCAAGAAGATTTTGCAATCAATTTAGACAATTTATTTGATATCTCACACGCGGATGCACTTCAATTGATAAAGATAGAAGAAGACAGAACATTTTTACTACGACAAAGAGAGCCAGGACGGCCCGGTCACTTAGCTGGCGTGGATAAAAAATTGACGGATAAAGAGCAAAGGAAGCGACTTAGAAATATTGAAGAAGAAAACCGCCGAATCAAATCGATGTCTGCTTCATATGTCTGTAGACCGTTGCAGGACGATTTATCTTCTAGTTCTGGAGACAATATTGATCCACAAGAAAATTTATCAATTGCCAACGAGAGCACACTACCCGGAACCAGTCAAACTATGGTGAGAAAAGATTTCATTACTCCTAAATTAGTAGCTGCCTTAGACCGGTGTCAGTTGAGCATTAGAGATTCTGTCTACATTCTGCAAGCTACAATAGAGGCATTTGGGCACAATGCTGACGAATTTATAATAAGTAAGTCTTTCATCCAAAGAATCCACACACAAAAGAGAGAGGAACGTGCGAAAACCATAAAAATCGATTTCAAGAACAAAGTTCCAGATGTTGTTACAGTACATTGGGATGGCAAATTACTTCCAGGCCTAGATGCTCGAAAATCAAAAGAAGAACGTCTCCCTATTGTGATAACATTTGGTAAGGAGGAGCAACTTATTGGTATACCTAAATTGGGAAGTTCTACCGGCAAAGAACAGGCCCAGGCTGTTTGGAACGCGATCGTAGATTGGGACCTTACAGATAAAGTGCAAATTCTCTGTTGCGATACTACGGCGTCCAATACAGGGCGCATCAATGGTGCCTGTGTTCTCTTGGAGCAGAAACTTGAGAGGGATGTGCTTCTTTTTGCTTGCCGTCACCATGTCTACGAGCTGGTATTGAAAGGTGTGTTTGAAGCCAAAATAAGCCAAGTGACAACAAGTCCCGATATTCCCTTGTTTAAAAAGTTTAGAGATTGTTGGAAAAATATCAACTCCGTAAATATTCAAAATTATAGAGAAAGGGTGCAAGATTTCCTAACGGTTTCCGAGATAGAAGAACTACTCAAGTTCTATTGCACTCAACTGACCAAGCAATTAATCAGAGATGATTATCGAGAATTGATTGAGCTTTGTATAATATTTTTAGGCGGAAATACAAGAAATCAGTTTAAGATTAGGCCTCCCGGCGCCATGCACCAAGCTCGATGGATGGCAAGAGCTATTTATTCCCTAAAAATATCGATACTTAGTTCTCAATTTAAAATTAACAGCAAAGAAAAGGCATCACTACTAGACGTCTGCTTCTTCATCGTCACATGCTACGTTAAGCCATGGCTGCAATGCACTTTGGCAGTAAAATCTCCTTACCAGGATTTGTGTTTCCTAAAGTCAATGAATGCTTACGAAAAAATTGATAAAAGTATCTCGAAAGCAGCGCTGCAGAAGTTTAATCAGCATTTATGGTACTTGAGGGATGAAGTAGTTATGCTGTCCCTATTTGACGACGAGGTGGACCTAGAAATTAAAAAGAAAATGGTAGCAAATTTAACTAAAGAATATGCGTTGACCTATGAGAAACGGTACATTCCATCGAAGGAGGAACTTAATGGCTCATTATATGGTAAGAATTTTATACTTATTACGTATATAACGGCTTTAGTTTTCAATTAATAATTTTCTTTTAGCTATCTAAGTATCTACTATCTATTTTTTTTTGTTTTTTTCTTTTTGTTCAGATAAAAATATAGAAGACTTCGTATCCATCAGAAGCAAGTTCTTTTTCTCTCGTCTCAAAATTGATCGACAGCTTTCTTGAAGAATGCCCTTCTTCATGGAATACTTCAACTTCGTTTCAAAAACGCTGTTTCTACGCTCAGAGTAGTCAATGACACAGCTGAAAGAGCTGTAAAGCTTATGCAAGACTTTCATGGCTTAATAACGGTTGAAGAGGAACAAAAACAGTTTCTATTGCGTTGTGTCCAGGAACACAGGAAGATATACCCGGATTGTAGAAAGTCAACTTTGAAAAGAAAATATGATGCGTGAATTTCTTAAAAGAATAAATAAGATTTGTTCTTGTAATAAATAACTATTTTGATTAGTTAGAGTTTTATTTATAGAATTCTAAAGAAATTGAAAATTGACCCAGTACAAATTGTTAGGTTCTATGTTTGACATTAAGTCGGCACGGGTTCCTGTTATCCTATCGCTATAAAATTTTATATTCAAGTACTTAGACCTAAATCGAACAAAAATAGAGGGTATGCTTGTCAAAATTAACAAAAAAAAAAAAATCGCCTTCTGTTCTGGGACACCCTAATATATATATATATATATCGATATACATTATGGTGTAGGGACTACTTACTTTGCTATACGTAGGTACCTTCCACAAAAATAGTTCATCAGAGCAATTCAACGAAAGCCGAGACACACAATCCAATCTGGGTGAATAAAATGTTTAGTACATCAGCATCGAACACTAAATACCTATCCAAATCCAACAGGTTATGGGCCCAGATCGCTTATAGACTGTAACATATTTTGTGTAAACATAAAAAATAAGCCAGGCATTACGCCTTACTCATTTTTCTCTCCGTACCTTTAAATCCATTATGGATTAAAGTTAGTTGTGGTTTATGGTAAAGTTTATTTTAACATAGACAATTCCAACAGGTTATGGGCCCAGATCGCTTATAGACTGTAACATCTTTTGTCTAAATATAAAAAATAAGCCAGGCATTACGCCTTACTCATTTTTCTCCCGTACCTTTAAATCCATTATGGATTAAAGTTAGTTGTGGTTTATGGTAAAGTTTATTTTAACATAGACAATTCCAACAGGTTATGGGCCCAGATCGCTTATAGACTATAACATCTTTTGTCTTAATATAAAAAATAAGCCAGGCATTACGCCTTACTCTTTTTTCTCTCCGTACCTTTAAATACATTATGGATTAAAGTTCGTTGTGGTTTATGGTAAAATTTATTTTAACATAGACAATTTCAACAGGTTATGGGCCCAGATCGCTTATAGACTGTAACATCTTTTGTCTTAATATAAAAAATAAGCCAGGCATTACGCCTTACTCATTTTTCTCTCCGTACCTTTAAATCCATTATGGATTAAAGTTCGTTGTGGTTTATGGTAAAATTTATTTTAACATATCCAAATCCAACAGGTTATGGGCCCAGATCGCTTATAGACTGTAACATCTTTTGTCTTAATATAAAAAATAAGCCAGGCATTACGCCTTACTCATTTTTCTCCCGTACCTTTAAATCCATTATGGATTAAAGTTAGTTGTGGTTTATGGTTAAGTTTATTTTAACATATCCAAATCCAACAGGTTATGAGCCCAGATCGCTTATAGACTGTAACATCTTTTGTCTTAATATAAAAAATAAGTCAGGCATTACGCCTTACTCACTTTTCTCCCGTACCTTTAAATCCATTATGGAATAAAGTTAGTTGTGGTTTATGGTAAAGTTTATTTTAACATAGACAATTCCAACAGGTTATGGGCCCAGATCGCTTATAGACTGTAACATCTTTTGTCTTAATATAAAAAATAAGCCAGGCATTACGCCTTACTCATTTTTCTCTCCGTACCTTTAAATCCATTATGGATTAAAGTTCGTTGTGGTTTATGGTAAAATTTATTTTAACATATCCAAATCCAACAGGTTATGGGCCCAGATCGCTTATAGACTGTAACATCTTTTGTGTAAACATAAAAAATAAGCCAGGCATTACGCCTTACTCATTTTTCTCTCCGTACCTTTAAATCCATTATGGATTAAAGTTCGTTGTGGTTTATGGTAAAATTTATTTTAACATAGACAATTTCAACAGGTTATGGGCCCAGATCGCTTATAGACTGTAACATCTTTTGTCTTAATATAAAAAATAAGCCAGGCATTACGCCTTACTCATTTTTCTCCCGTACCTTTAAATCCATTATGGATTAAAGTTAGTTGTGGTTTATGGTAAAGTTTATTTTAACATAGACAATTCCAACAGGTTATGGGCCCAGATCGCTTATAGACTATAACATCTTTTGTCTTAATATAAAAAATAAGCCAGGCATTACGCCTTACTCATTTTTCTCCCGTACCTTTAAATCCATTATGGATTAAAGTTAGTTGTGGTTTATGGTAAAATTTATTTTAACATATATAAAATCCAACAGGTTATGGGCCCAGATCGCTTATAGACTGTAACATCTTTTGTGTAAACATAAAAAATAAGCCAGGCATTACGCCTTACTCATTTTTCTCCCGTACCTTTAAATCCATTATGGATTAAAGTTAGTTGTGGTTTATGGTAAAGTTTATTTTAACATAGACAATTCCAACAGGTTATGGGCCCAGATCGCTTATAGACTATAACATCTTTTGTCTTAATATAAAAAATAAGCCAGGCATTACGCCTTACTCATTTTTCTCTCCGTACCTTTAAATACATTATGGATTAAAGTTCGTTGTGGTTTATGGTAAAATTTATTTTAACATATCCAAATCCAACAGGTTATGGGCCCAGATCGCTTATAGACTGTAACATCTTTTGTCTTAATATAAAAAATAAGCCAGGCATTACGCCTTACTCATTTTTCTCCCGTACCTTTAAATCCATTATGGATTAAAGTTAGTTGTGGTTTATGGTAAAGTTTATTTTAACATAGACAATTCCAACAGGTTATGGGCCCAGATCGCTTATAGACTATAACATCTTTTGTCTTAATATAAAAAATAAGCCAGGCATTACGCCTTACTCATTTTTCTCTCCGTACCTTTAAATACATTATGGATTAAAGTTCGTTGTGGTTTATGGTAAAATTTATTTTAACATATCCAAATCCAACAGGTTATGGGCCCAGATCGCTTATAGACTGTAACATCTTTTGTCTAAATATAAAAAATAAGCCAGGCATTACGCCTTACTCATTTTTCTCTCCGTACCTTTAAATCCATTATGGATTAAAGTTCGTTGTGGTTTATGGTAAAATTTATTTTAACATATCCAAATCCAACAGGTTATGGGCCCAGATCGCTTATAGACTGTAACATCTTTTGTCTAAATATAAAAAATAAGCCAGGCATTACGCCTTACTCATTTTTCTCCCGTACCTTTAAATCCATTATGGATTAAAGTTAGTTGTGGTTTATGGTAAAGTTTATTTTAACATAGACAATTCCAACAGGTTATGGGCCCAGATCGCTTATAGACTGTAACATCTTTTGTCTAAATATAAAAAATAAGCCAGGCATTACGCCTTACTCATTTTTCTCCCGTACCTTTAAATCCATTATGGATTAAAGTTAGTTGTGGTTTATGGTAAAGTTTATTTTAACATAGACAATTCCAACAGGTTATGGGCCCAGATCGCTTATAGACTGTAACATCTTTTGTCTAAATATAAAAAATAAGCCAGGCATTACGCCTTACTCATTTTTCTCCCGTACCTTTAAATCCATTATGGATTAAAGTTAGTTGTGGTTTATGGTAAAGTTTATTTTAACATAGACAATTCCAACAGGTTATGGGCCCAGATCGCTTATAGACTGTAACATCTTTTGTCTAAATATAAAAAATAAGCCAGGCATTACGCCTTACTCATTTTTCTCCCGTACCTTTAAATCCATTATGGATTAAAGTTAGTTGTGGTTTATGGTAAAGTTTATTTTAACATATCCAAATCCAACAGGTTATGGGCCCAGATCGCTTATAGACTGTAACATCTTTTGTCTAAATATAAAAAATAAGCCAGGCATTACGCCTTACTCATTTTTCTCCCGTACCTTTAAATCCATTATGGATTAAAGTTAGTTGTGGTTTATGGTAAAGTTTATTTTAACATAGACAATTCCAACAGGTTATGGGCCCAGATCGCTTATAGACTGTAACATCTTTTGTCTAAATATAAAAAATAAGCCAGGCATTACGCCTTACTCATTTTTCTCCCGTACCTTTAAATCCATTATGGATTAAAGTTAGTTGTGGTTTATGGTAAAGTTTATTTTAACATAGACAATTCCAACAGGTTATGGGCCCAGATCGCTTATAGACTGTAACATCTTTTGTCTAAATATAAAAAATAAGCCAGGCATTACGCCTTACTCATTTTTCTCCCGTACCTTTAAATCCATTATGGATTAAAGTTAGTTGTGGTTTATGGTAAAGTTTATTTTAACATAGACAATTCCAACAGGTTATGGGCCCAGATCGCTTATAGACTGTAATGTGAAGGGATCGCACCAGCGGCCACTTAACTAATTGCCGAAAGCAATTAAGAATATCAAAGTCTACTTCGATACTTGATACCCAGAACTCTTCACATTCATTTGCATTTGCTTCAAACATCAGAGTGATATGAACGACATACAGACACTCATGGAGTCAACAATTTAAAAAAAGAGAGTCATATTACTCTGATGGCACACTCGGTGCATGAATCAAACGAATATACAAACGTATGTATATGCAATGCCGGATCGAGGGTACGATCAGGGTTCATTTGCGAACACTAACATATTTTTGTCACTATATAAGTCACATGAGTTTAAATAAATGAGGACTTCTTTACCAACCACCAAGGTATACGACTGTTTTATTGTGCTTGCGAGCCCGAACTGTTGTATTGCATTGAAGATTGTTATACCCACCTTGAGTGCAGGCAACTGCCAAAGGTTTTAGCTCAAGGCGCAATAGCCAAAGCTAGTGGTAATCTTTAGTAAGGAGGTTAGTAAGTTGGCACCAGGACCGGCCAACATTACATGGCGATCCTGCCAGGAGGCAACACGACAATTTGCCGACCTCAATGTCCCAGGAGCAGGCGAATCTGGCCAGAGCCGCCGAACTAATCCAAGAAGCCGACAGCCTCCTGCGGTCCACGTACGCAGTCAGTCCCATAACCACCAAAGACCCTACAGTCCTAAGAGTAGGACCCCAGCCCCTTTCCATTGAAGAGTACCGGCGACGCCAAAACCGGCAAGCTACCGCTGTTAATCGCACCACTGTCCCGACGCCTAAAACCCCAACAAGAGGAGGGAAGCTGGTCCGACAAAGGAAAGAATTGACCAACCTACGCCGCCTGGCCTACATACCAAACCAGCCTGCCGACGTTCACAAAAAATTCCTGGCCAAAATCAAGGAGCTCAAACACGAGATCCGAGCCGACCAGAAGAAGAAACACCGACAACGTAAAACTGAGGAGACCGAGTTCCATGGGCTATTCGATGCCACTGCTGCTACCGCTTTAAGGAACTGTATTCAGACCGGAACAGACTAGTATTTCTCTGCCGTCTAATCCCTTACAGCTATACCAGATGGGTAAAACACAGTCTAAACAAGATGAGGTGATCATCAACAACAACGGCCCTCAACAAAACCACATGGAAGAAGCGACCCACTTCGGAATCGACTTCACTTTAATTATAATAATTGTAATTATTCTAGTAATCTTAAGATATGTTACTAAAGCCACAAAATCACAATTTAACAAGGCTATACGACAACAGATTATTAAAAATAATGTAAGACAACGCAGAATGTCAGTTTAAAATTGTTCTTACCAAAATGTACATATATAAATATATACCTTGCGTATCACTTTTATCTTAAACAGAATAGGATCTAATTTTTTTTTTCTTCATAACTTAGCATAGATTTCTAATAGAAACTTTTTCCTTTCCTGATGACTTTCGTTCAGCTGGAAGACGCCCTAGCTAAATTGAAAACTTGCTACCAAAGCCTTAAGAAATCACCTGAGCGTAAGCGCAAGCCCGAGGGAGCCGCCAAGAAGCTAAAACAAATAAAGCAACTCTGGGACGACTTCGTCTCCCACTTTTCAGTTATCGATCAGAACTCCTTATCGGAACTAGAGCATAGCTACCTAACTCGTTTAACTACTGAAGCCAACACGTATAGGGAACAATCTGAAGGAATAGTCAAAAATAACATTGAGGACACTGACTCAGACGAATCTGAGGCTGAAAGTAGTTTATCACAATCATCGGTTATAGAAAGCAAATTTGAGTCTTGCGAAGTTCCACTAAGCAACCCCATTATAAAAAACAAAATCATGGGTGAATTCGAATTTAACACGGCACAAAAATTGCCAGTCCTTACCTGCGAGGCCAACGAAAACCGAGCAGAAAATGTAAGAGACTTCCTTAACAACGTCGAATTCTACTATGAGACACTAAATGACGCGGCGAAACCGATACTTTTGAAATTCGTGCTTAAATGCAAAATCCAGGGTAGGGCATTGACTGAATTAGGAACCGCTAGGCCGACGACTTTTGCTGAATTAAAAGCAAACCTGACGGCGAAATGCGGAGCTAGGGATACCATTGAAGGAATTCAATCAAAACTCGACAAACTTCGCCAGCGTAATCGGCCCATGCGCGACTATGTAGCAGAATTAGAGAACCTAGTAGCCAAAATGACCGAGTTGGAAACCCAAATACAAGGTGAACCATCGCGCGCTATAATTTCGTTAGCAAACGAACGTAGGGGTTTAGCTCATTTGAAGCAGGGGGTCAACGAGCGATATAAAATCATTCTTGATAGCGCTCGGCATACTAATATGCGAAATGCCATTGAACACTTATTAGAACTAGACTCAACTACAACATCGGCCCCAGAAAGCATTCACTATGCAATTAACCACCAACCCAATCCAGTATACCAACAAAATTATCAGCCACGTAATTTCCAAAGGGCTAACAACCAGAATTATTACCAAAACCAACACCATCAGAATTACCCTAACTACCGTAGGAACGAAAATTATAATAATAACAATAATAGTAATAATTTACCTCGAAACTTTTCTCAAATTCAACCACGGCCCAATCGGCCACAAAATACCAATCGTAACCAACAAGGTAATACTCAGAACAACTACAACAACCCACCAGTCAATAGGAACACTAGTAGGGCAGGTACTAATAATCATTACAATAACGGTAACAGACCAGAAGCAAATCGGAATAGAGGTTCAAGGCAAAACAGAAATAACCAAAGGGTACTAGCCTTGGGAAACGATCAGCCCACCGAGGGGACAGCCGGCCCTTCGGAGGGGAGTCAATAAATCTCCAGACACCACAAACCATATACACAACGGGGATAGAAAACGGCCTTTTCGTACAAATTCAATTCAGTACTGGTAAAACATTAAGATGCTTGTTAGATACCGGAGCATCAATCTGCGTAGTAAAAAGTTCGGTAGTTGAGAGGCACATTCCCATAGACGAAGGGAACATTACCACCATTATAGGTATATCAGGGGATCTGCGATCAGAGGGTACATGTACAAGTACTCTACATTTTGGGAAAAATAGTATACCGTACAAATTTCACGTAGTATCAGATTCATTTCCGATTCCCGTCGATGGTATTATTGGTGCAAACTTCCTTACGGAGTTTGGTGCAATAATTGATTTAGAAAGCTTATTATTAAAACTCAAGATAAATAATAGACAAGTCTCTATACCGATATTTTCAAGCCATGGTCTCAACACCGTAACTGTGGCGCCAAGATGCGAAGCCACCTACTGGCTAGACACGAAACATACCGATTCGCGAGTATTTCACCCCCAAGAGTTGTGTAAGGGTGTCTACATGGCTGGATCAATATCAACGGCCATAAACGGGAAAATTCCCGTCAGAATAGTAAACACCCGCGAAACCAGCGTTAAAGTAAGATGGGCAGAACCATTTTCACTGCCCGCTTCCGAACATTACGTCTTAACATGCGAACAAAAAATTACAGTATCACCTCCGAGAATAAAAAAGATACTTAAAGAGATTAATCTCGATACTCTAAATATGGAAGAGAAGGCTGAAATTACAACCATATGTACAAAGTTCCACGACTTCTTCCACCTAGAAGGTGATAAGCTCACTTACACACACGTAGGACAAGCAGATATTGCATTGAAAGAAGGATCTACACCGAAATATACCAAACCCTACCGCCTTCCTCACTCACAGAAGGGAGATATAAAGGAAGAAATAGATAAAATGTTGGAGAACGACATAATAGAACCATCAGTTTCTGCATGGAACTCCCCGATTCTCATAGTACCAAAAAAGAAGGATCCTGTTACCGGTTTGCAGAAGTTTCGAATGGTAATAGATTACCGAAACGTGAACGAGAGAATAGAGGACGACAAATTTCCATTGACCAACATTAGCGATATCTATGACATGGTAGGAGGAGCAATATATTTCTCATGTATCGATCTGAGTCAGGGATACTACCAAATGGAGCTTGATCCTAAAAGTAGACCTATAACAGCTTTCTCAACGGAGGACGGCCACTTTCAGTTAAAACGACTTCCAATGGGACTAAAAATTTCTCCCAGTAAATTTTCGAGAATGATGTCCATTGCAATGGCCGGACTCACTTACTCCCGCTGTTTTGTGTACCTTGATGACCTTATTGTGTTTGGCAAAAACCTAAGAGATCACAACAAGAATCTGATCGATGTGTTTAAACGACTAAGGGAAGTAAATTTAAAAATTCACCCAGGAAAATGTGCATTCTTACGAAAAGAAGTATTATACTTAGGGCACATTATTTCTGATAAGGGAATTCATCCAGATCCAGCAAAAACAGCTGTTATGAACAATTATCCTTCACCTACAAATGCTGATGAAGTACGAAGATTCGTAGCATTCGCGAATTATTATCGCAAATTTATACCAAATTTTGCTACAATAGCTATTCCACTTAACCGATTACTCAAAAAAAATGTAGAATTCAATTTTAACCAGGATTGTGAGAAATCTTTTCAACTGCTAAAAGTAATTCTCACAAGCCCCCAAATTCTACAATTTCCGAATTTTGATAAGGAATTCATTCTACGAACAGACGCCTCAGGCTTTGCCTTAGGAGCTGTATTATCCAACTTCGATGACAAACCTATTGCCTATGCTAGTAAAACTCTTAACAGCGCTGAGAAAAACTATAGCACTATCGAAAAGGAGTTACTTGCTATAGTATGGGCAATAAGGCATTATAGACCATATCTTTTTGGCAGAAAATTCAAAATTATAACAGACCACAGACCTTTAGTATACCTTTTCTCCCTGAAAGAACCTTCAAGTAGATTGACTAAATTTAGACTACTACTGGAAGAATACAACTTCTACATCGAATACACACCCGGAAAAGATAATTGTACAGCTGACGCACTAAGTCGTATAATATTTGACACTGATCAGCTCAAACAACTCCACATATGTGTCATCACAAGGTCACAATCCAGTAAAGAAATCTCAAATCAAGGACCAGAAACCGAAAGCGAAGAAAACAATCGCGTCATCACAGAACTACTCCGACCGCCAGAGCATGGGAATAAAATTATTGAGCTTAAAATATGTAACAGTTTCGAGGACGAAGAGTATCAAATAAAAGATACTAATATAATCCTGGGATCCAACAAAGTTTTGGCATACATCCCAGAGAAGAATTGTATACTCCTAAGAAGGTCCAAGGAGGGCACTACAGACCGATCGGCATCATTTGGCAAAATGTTGTCGCGGGACGTGCACAGAATCTGCGGACCATTATCTATTAATAAATTATACATTACGAAAGAAGAAATTAAAAAACTCGTAGACGGCCGTCGAGAATATAAAATTCACGAGTTAACCAAAATCTTAGGAGAATTATTTAAAGAAAGTAATGTAAAGGTGCACCTAATTGAGAAATGTATTGAAATTAATGATCCTCACAAAATTAAAATATTGCTCAACGATTATCATCTGTTACCAACAAGTGGACATGCCGGAATAAACCGCATGCTTAAGAATATAAAAAGAAAATATTTCTGGACAGGAATGCAAAATGATATAGCCACTTATGTTAAGCGTTGCCCCACTTGTCAGAAGAATAAACATATTACACCTAAAAAGCAGCCCATGGAGATAACATCAACAGCCGAATCAAGTTTCGACAAAATCTATCTAGATTTAGTAGGTCCACTAGACGAGTCCGTAAATGGATATAAATACATACTAACCTTACAAGACGAGCTAACTAAATTCACTGAAGCAATTCCAATCGTTAATAAAGAAGCTAGCACAGTAGCCAAAGGACTAGTAGAATGCTTTATCCTTAAATATGGAGTTCCTAAAACAATAGCATCTGACCAAGGAACCGAATTTATTAACAAAATCTTTAAGGATATGTGTAAACTACTAAAAATAGAACAAATGCAGTCCACGGCTTACCATCACGAAAGCATAGGAGCATTAGAAAACTCCCATAAAGTACTCGGAGCATACCTCAGGAGCTACGTGTCTGAAAAACATACAGATTGGTGTACTTGGTTACCTTATTATGTGTTTTGCTATAACACCGCAGTACATGCTGAAACGGGGTATACCCCATTTGAATTAGTATTCGGACGACAATGCACGTTACCATCAAACTTAACCAAACAGGTAGACCCAAGGTACAATTATGAAGATTACGTAATTGAGTTGAGACAAAGATTACAAATCGCTCATAGGGACGCTAGAGACATACTCGTAGAAAGAAAAAATTATAGAAAAGCTGATTACGATAGGAAAACCCTAAGTAAACAAACTAATTTCGAAGTAGGTAGTTTAGTCTTGTTAAGAAATGAAAACAGAAGAAAATTAGATCCCATTTACATAGGACCGTTCGAAGTATTGTCAGAGGAAGGAGTAAATTGTGAAATAAAGTACGAAGGTAAGAGAACTAAAGTTCATAAAAACCGACTTAAGAAATTCTATGTATACATATTAAAGCAATTTGTATTTACTTTTGATTTTTAAAAAAAAAACAAAAAAAATAATATTTTGTAAGAAAGATAGGTAGACGTAAGCTATAATCGTCTTAAGAAAGATATTTTGTAATAGGAAAATAACTTTTAAGACATACTGTAATAATCTTAAGGAAACTCTTAAGAAATTTGTAGTAAAAAAAAAAAAAAAACCTAAATAAATATATAACTTTTAAGACATTTCGTAATTTTGTCGTATAAATAAGCAATTTTGTAGAATAAGAAAATTTCGTATTACGAATCAATTCAAACTTGTAAAATTTTGGAGAATAAAAAAAAGAGAAAATTTGTAGAATAAGAAAATTTCGTATACATTCAAAACTTGTAAAACGAAAAAAAATTTTTTTTGCAATAAGCATTAAGAATTATATGAATACCAATGTACCAAGTGTCCATTAATACATCCATTAAATGTTGTTAAAAAGAAATATTAAATAATACCTAAGAAATGTGAGCTACAATAAAGAAAAACAACAAAAGTTCCCATATTATAATACTATGTAATATGTAACGAAAAGAACAAAATATGATTGTATAAAAATATGAACAAACAATAGCAAACAAACCAGTAGATCCCTTATTGTACAAGTGGCGCGTAAAAGAAGAAATCAAGTTACAGCATGATTTCTCCTTTTTCCCCAGGAAGGGTGGTGTGAAGGGATCGCACCAGCGGCCACTTAACTAATTGCCGAAAGCAATTAAGAATATCAAAGTCTACTTCGATACTTGATACCCAGAACTCTTCACATTCATTTGCATTTGCTTCAAACATCAGAGTGATATGAACGACATACAGACACTCATGGAGTCAACAATTTAAAAAAAAGAGAGTCATATTACTCTGATGGCACACTCGGTGCATGAATCAAACGAATATACAAACGTATGTATATGCAATGCCGGATCGAGGGTACGATCAGGGTTCATTTGCGAACACTAAATATGTCAACTAAGCATTGGACGCAAGTGAACCCGAAACACTTGAAGTATTTGGTCGTTTACCCTCGTCACGCACATTATGCTGATAAGGCAAAATATCGGGGTATCGATATCGAAGTGGATATTCGATAACATATTTTTGTCACTATATAAGTCACATGAGTTTAAATAAATGAGGACTTCTTTACCAACCACCAAGGTATACGACTGTTTTATTTGGGCTTGCGAGCCCGAACTATTGTATTGCGTTGAAGATTGTTATACCCACCTTGAGTGCAGGCAACTGCCAAAGGTTTTAGCTCAAGGCGCAATAGCCAAAGCTAGTGGTAATCTTTAGTAAAGAAGTTAGTAAGTTGGCACCAGGACCGGCCAACATTACAATATTGAAGGGTGCCAACTAACTCAGATACCATATGACGGGGTTGTGGAGTCGAAAAGACTTCGAAGGTGGCTTTCTCCATTATGTGTGCCAGACGTCTGCTCTGCTGCTCCGGAAAGTGACACTGATCCATTAAGTTAATAATAATAGGTCTCTTTCATTCCGATCGGGTCGATCATTCTCTTTTTCTCTTCCTCTATATAGATAGATATATGTAGGTCAAATAAGATAAGATAAGTTACAAGTTACAATGTTTTATTTCTTTTATTAATAATTTGCATTTCCAGACCGCCGACGCATCGCATTCCAAAATAATGTATCAGCACAGCACAACCCAACGTTAAGACACCGTCACCGAGTCCCATATTTAGATATTGAATATCAAGTGAGTGCACTGGCACCCAGTAGCGATAAGGGTGACCTGGGGTGGGATTCTGTAAAAAACGAAACGAAACGATTTTCGCATCTTAAAAAACGAAATAAATCACGCGAAAGCGAAAATTTGCTTCATGAAACTCCTTTCGTTTCCTTTTTCTCTTTCGCATGGGTTTAAGAAACAGTGTGACGAAGAAATTAAAGTTTGAGAAGCTGAATGTATCATAATGAGCATGTGACAGCCAACAGCTGACAGCTTCAAAATATTTTATTTGTTGTTGTTTATGTTTTGGTTATAATAAATAGGGTCAAAATTGATAATAATAATGTAAGTACAATAAATAATAACCGACACACATACATTATTTGAATTAATTACATACTTACAGGACGTCAACAACAACGCAAACACAACAAAATATAATAATTGAATGGATGGAAAAGTATCCTTTTTTAGCCAAAAATTCGCAGGACAATGCACAGGGAAGAGATAAGGCCGCAAAGAGATGGGAGCAACTTGTTAAAATATTGAACGAAAATGGCCCACCCATTAAAAAAGTTAATGGATGGAAAAAGGTTTTTATAATTGTTTGCTATACGTAAGTGTGTATTTTGTGAGTACCTCAAGCGTGGAACATAGCCTTAAAATAGGAGGGACGTATGTGTTTCGCGTTCCTGTACGAAGACAAATGTTGTCCAGCACATACCTAAAAGCGCTTTTATTCAACCGAAAACGTTGAAGAAAACTAAATAAAAAATTAAGAACATGTAAACTTATAATTCAATGCACATCAATAAAACAAACCTTTCATCGGGCAGCGTAAGCGGATTGGAATAATCCCGAAGAGTTTTTCGGATCTTTCTTAGATTTTTATCTTCTTCACCGCTATCATCACTATCACTTGCTATAAAGAAATAACTCGCCAGCATATTATGTATGAAATAAATAACAACCAAAAATTTAGCAATCAAAGAAAATAAGAAACGTCAATGAATAAGCTGTCGTTGTTTTCTTTTCGCACGGAACGAAAATGTCATTCGTTTTTAGAGTTACATGAAGCAAAATAAACGAAAACGTAAACGAAATGGCTTTCGTTTTTTTGCTTTCGTGCACACGAAAATTCCTTTCGGTTTTGTAGTTACATGAAGCAAACCGTTCGTGCAAACGAAAACGATCGAACGTTTTTATATAACAGAATCCCACCCCTGATTCGTGTGCGGTTAAATACCAGACGGAAATGTGGTATTCGTAGAATAGCCACACGATGTCGAAGCGAATACTGGTCTGTGTTTTCGTAGCTGGAATGTTGGGGACCGGATGGCTGGTGAGCTGGGCAACGAAGGCATGGGGGTGGTACAAACTGCTTAGTCGAATGTGTGACGGGATCGCACCAGCGACCACTTAACTAATTGATTAGAGATATTATTTCGTTATCTTGAACTCGGCGCATGCCATAAATCATTAACCATACTACATTTAAATACACATACTGCACATGAAAGACATGCACAAAGCAGACGACGTGAACAACGCTCATATTACCGAGCGCAGGCATCGACAACGATGAGGGTCGTTTGCCTGTCACAACAATATGCCGATTAGGCATATTGCTTCAAGTGGCTACTATTCAAATGCCTCGGCCGTCTAATATGCATAGTGTGCAATAAGTATGGTTAATGGTTTAAGGGTTCAAGAATCGAAGTAGGTATAGATTTTAAGAAGTAAAAAACTGTATAAATAGTCTAAAATTTTTATAATAAACTCACTTTCCAAACGAGAGTCTACTTGAACGGGTTTTACTGGCTATTCAGCCCAAATTCCTTTAAGTCAAACCACTCTACTGCACAAGTGCTAAGAGTTTGAACCAGGGCGTAATAGCCGGGTGAGAGTTTATATATATTCCACAGGACCAAGCAAGTGGGATATTACATGGCGATCCTGCCAGGAGTATAGAACAATTGCACCGCATCTCCTAACCACCCAAACCACAGCCGATACCAGATGTCCTACGACCCGAACGAATTGGATGCACTATTTGAGCGTCTAGACGCCAGCTACACCATCTTAGAGGAGGAGTACGTTCCTGAGGGTAGCACCAATTTCTCTGTGCCGGTGTATGAACCCACGGCCAAGACCGCTGGACCTAAACCCTTGACAATTGCCGAATACAAGCAACGGCAAAGGAAAAATCCGCCGCCGCAACCCAAACCGTTGGAGACCCCCAGACAGAAAACACGGGGAGGAGCCCAACATAAGCGACGAGTACGTCAAATCGAGTTGAAAAGGTTAGCCGGCATACCCGGACAACCCGCTACTGTACGGAACACCTTTTTAAAAGAACTTCGCGAACTACGGCGACAGCAGCGCGCCGAATCTTCGCTAAAGAAGAAGGCCAAGGAGAACAACTCTAAATGGGAGGCACAGAAAGCAAGCAGGAGACTATAAACACCGGTCCGCAACTGCTAGCCGCCAATATCGACCAACCCCAGCGCACCGATCTAACTGCCGCTGTGCTGCTACTTATATTCATTACGGCCATAGTGATCGGCCTCGTCTACCTGGGTTTGCAGCACTATAGGAGAAAACTCATAGCCGACACAGTCATCCATCTCGAAAGGAGAAGAGTAACGGTATAACCATTTTTGCCGATCATGTTATCCTTATAGTTAAGTTATAATAATAATAATAGTAATAGCACATTTATTATGAATAAAAAAAAAAAAAATTGTCCATGTATGAATAAATAAGATTGGATTTAGATTTCGCAAACACTTCATCTTAGCTACTTTCTTTTGATCTCATTTCGATAGATTTCTCTTGATTTCGCGTCACATGAACATTTCGTTCTTTTAATTCTTTCTTCTCTTTGATCTCTGGATCATCTAGCATCACGGTTCCATGAACTTTGCTCCGCTCCACGAAAGTCTCTCTTCGCTTCAAGTCTGCTACGACAGTCTGAAAAAGTCTCCGAAGCGCAAGCGAAAAGCCGCTGGAGTAAGCAAAAAACTCGAGCATATAGATCAGCTCTGGGCTGCCTTTTGTTACCAACTAGCGCTTATAGACCAGACCGCTCTCTCCGAATTAGAGCGTACGGAGTTAAGGAGTACATTAACAGTCGCGCAGAGCTATAAAGAAGGATCAGAGAACTTAGTGAGGAATAGTCTCGACGACACCGATTCGAGCTCCGAAACAGACTCTGAGGGGACAGTAGAAGTAGGCACCAAAAATCAGGCCAAACATAAAAAAACCGGAATAGATAATCCTATAGCAGTCACAATTGAAACACACAATATGGGTGAAGATTTCAGTTTTAGCACCGCCCAAAAACTGCCAACTCTTACCTGTGACACGGACGACAAGCGTGCAGAGCACATCAGGGATTTTGTGAATAGTACCGAGTTCTATCACGACACCCTCAACAGCGCGAGCAAACCAACCTTGATTAAATTCCTTCTAAAATGTAAGGTGCAAGGGAAAGCTCTAACCGAGTTAGGGTCAATCCAGCCATCCACGTTTGCAGAGCTAAAGACCGCCCTGAACAATAAATGCGGGCCCAAGGAGAATCTCGAGACACTGCAGTTCAAGTTAGACAGGCTCAAACAAGGCACAAGGCCGATGCGTGAGTACGTGTCCGATGTGGAAACTTTAATCGCAAGGATGACCACGCTGGAAGTCACTGCCCAAGGAGAGTCAGCACGGGCTACTCTAACAACTGCTAATGACCGCCGAGGTCTCGCCTTCTTAAAAAAAGGGGTGAATGAAAGGTACAAGATTGTACTGGATTGTGCTCGGCATACAAACATGCAGAGCGCAATCGAACATTTACTAGAGTTAGACCCTGGCAATACTCTTCCTCAGCCTGAAGCAGTTCGGTACACAAATGATTTTGTACCACGGCAACAGTACTCATATGGACAGCATACAAACGGTAACAATGCAAACAGGGGTAGCTACCGACATGGTTACAGGGGATCCCAAAACCGCCACAACAACCACAACTCATATCAAGATGCGAGGAATGGGCAACAAGGTCAGAATAATAACTACCAACCACCTCAACATCAACACCAACAACGATCGAATAATAATCACAATAGACGGAACAACCAAAATCGAGGAAATAACCGCCATACGAATCGGGGTCTCCATAACAACAATGGGAGAAACAACAACTACAACAACCAACCAACCAACAATCATAACTACAACAACCAATATAATGGGCAAAACCGAGTTCTAGCGTTTGACTCGGGAAACGCCATACCCCACGACGGGCAAGCCAACCCGTCGGAGGGGGTACAATAAGTACGACACCACCCATTGCCATTTGCACGGGAGGAATCGCGAACGGCCTATATGTCATTTTAAAAACTGTTGACAATAACGAAATAAAATTCTTGGTAGATACAGGAGCATCCATATGCACTTTGAGAAAACAAGCACTCGGAGGACGAACACGCATTAACAGCGGAGCGCGCACATCCATTATGGGAATAGCCGGATATATACAATCCGAGGGTACCTGCACCAATACATTATTCCTTGGTGAACGGAAAATTCAGTATGATTTCCATGTGGTACCAGATTCATTCCCGGTACCAACTGATGGTATTTTGGGTGCCAACTTTTTGCAAGATTATGGAGCAATTATAGATTTGGAAAACTTCACGTTAGAACTCCAAAAGGGGGTGCCTGTATCCATACCCATAATGAATTCAGACCATCATAATTCCGTTACCGTTCCTCCGAGATGCGAAGCCACCTATTGGTTCGATACGAAGCATGCAGACGATCGCATATTCCATCCACAAGAACTCTGCGAAGGAATCTTCATAGCAGGGTCGATTTCCAAACCAATAGATGGGAAAATGCCCATAAAAATCCTTAATACTCGAGAGACTGAAGCAGTCTTGAAATGGGTAGAACCCATGTCCTCGCCATTGTGCGACTATTACGTTTTAAAATATGACAAATCAGAAGAATTACCGATAAAAAGAACTAAAAAGTTGATAGAAGAAATGGATCTCACCACATTAAATGAAGAAGAAAAATCCGAAATCATATCTATCTGCACGAAGTTTCAAGATATCTTTCATCTCAGTGGCGACAAACTTACCTATACACACATAGGAAGCGCCAACATACAGCTTAAGAACGGAACTACTCCAAAGTATACAAAACCGTATAGGCTACCTCATTCGCAGAAGCAAAACATACAGGAGGAAGTACAAAAAATGCTGCAAGACGACATTATAGAACCATCTGTATCCGCTTGGAACTCGCCTATCCTTATCGTGCCAAAGAAAAAAGATCCTGTGACCGGATTACAAAAGTTTAGGATCGTGATCGATTACCGAAGATTAAACGAAGTCATAGAAGACGATAAGTTCCCGTTGCCTAACATAACGGATATCTACGATATGGTAGGAGGAGCCAAATGGTTTTCATGTATAGACTTAAGTCAAGGCTACTACCAAATGGAGTTAGACGCCGAATGCAGACCATGTACAGCTTTCTCGACAGAGAACGGGCACTACCAGCTAAAACGCCTGCCCATGGGACTCAAGATCTCACCAAGTACTTTTTCCAGGATGATGTCCATCGCGTTATCTGGGTTGACCTATTCAAGATGTTTTGTCTACCTGGATGACCTAATTGTGTTTGGTAACAGTTTGCAGCAACACAACAAGAACTTAATGGACGTATTTCAAAGACTTAGAGAAGTGAACTTAAAAATACACCCTGGAAAATGCACTTTCCTCCGTAAAGAAGTACTATACCTGGGTCATATTATCTCAGACAAAGGTATAGTACCCGACCCATCTAAATCCGCAGCTATACGAAATTTCCCCATCCCTACCAATGCAGACGAAGTAAGAAGATTCGTTGCATTTGCCAATTATTACCGTAAATTCATCCCTAATTTCGCAACAATAGCCATTCCACTAAACAAACTACTAAAAAAAGATACAGAGTTCAAATTCAACCAAGATTGCATAGAATCCTTTAACTTGCTAAAAGAAATACTGGCAAGTCCCCAAGTTCTACAATTCCCGAACTTTGAGGAGGAATTCATCCTAAGAACTGATGCCTCAGGGTTCGCCGTAGGAGCAGTCTTATCAAACTACGATGATAGACCGGTAGCTTATGCTAGTAAAACCTTAAATAACGCCGAAAAAAATTACAGTACGATAGAAAAGGAACTACTAGCTATAGTTTGGGCAATCAAACACTACAGACCGTATCTTTTTGGAAGACGTTTTAAAATTCTCACCGACCATAGACCACTAGTATACCTATTTTCATTGAAAGAACCATCAAGTAGATTGACAAAATTTAGATTATTGTTGGAAGAATATAACTTCTATGTGGAATATTCACCGGGAAAAGATAACTGTACCGCGGATGCTCTCAGCCGAATACAGCTAGATGCTGAAGATTTAAGGAAACTTTATGTGTGCGTGACAACCAGGTCAAAAGCAACACCTGCAGATAGTACGATTATCACCAAAGACAAATTAAGTATCGAAGAACAACAAAGCCTGATTATCGAACTGCTAAAACCACCGAAGACAGGTTTAAAACTCGTTGAGCTAAAGATAATAGATAGTTTCGATAACATACCAAATAAGGGTTTGGAAATAATAATAGGTCCAAGTAAAATACTGGCCTACATACCGAAAGAAAATTGTATACTCCTAAAATGGGACAAGGATTGCACTATTGCCCGATCAGCATCATTCGACAGAATGTTGTTGAGGGACGTGCGCACAATCTGCGGACCCCTATTAATTAAAAGAATTTTTATTACTAAAGAGGAATTAAATAAAATTCCAAATGGCCGCCATACATATTCAATGAATGATGTAAAGAAAATATTAGGAGAAATGTTTAAATCCAGTAATATAAAAGTGCACTTAATAAATAATACAACAAAATTAACCGACCCATATAAAAAGAAACTAATACTCAACGACTACCACATGTTACCAACTAGTGGACATGCAGGTATAAACCGCATGATAAGAAATATAAAGAAGAAATATTTTTGGACAGGCATGCAAAACGATGTGACGACATACGTTAAGCATTGCACCATATGTCAGAGGAATAAAAACATACAACCTCGAAAACAACCAATGACAATAACAACAACAGCAGAATCGAGTTTCGACAAACTATTCTTGGACTTAGTAGGTCCTTTAGATGAAGCCGAAGATGGATCAAAGTACATCCTGACCGTACAAGATGAACTAACCAAGTTTATCGATGCAATACCACTTCCAAACAAAGAAGCAACCACAGTAGCAAAGGGACTAGTAGAATGTCTTATTTTAAGATATGGAGTACCAAAAACGATAGCAACAGACCAGGGTACCGAGTTTCTAAATCAAGTATTCAGGAATATCTGTACGCTATTGAAAGTGGAACAACTTCAGTCCACGGCATACCACCACGAAAGCATCGGAGCACTGGAAAATTCTCATAAAGTTTTAGGAGCGTATCTCAGAAGTTATGTATCAGAGAAACATTCGGATTGGAGCACATGGCTACCTTACTATGTTTTCTGCTACAACACTTCCGTCCACTCAGAAACCGGGTACACACCTTTCGAACTAATGTTTGGAAGACAGTGTAATCTACCCTCAAACTTAACGAAGCAGGTAGAACCCGTGTATAACTATGATGACTACGTTATTGATCTAAAAAATAAACTACAAGTAGCACATAGGGACGCTAGGGAAACGTTAATAGAGAAGAAAAGAGCTAGAAAAGATCAATACGATGCAAGTGGTCGAACAAAGAATGTTACCTTTGAAGCAGGCAGTTTAGTGTTGTTACGAAATGAGAACAGAAAGAAACTAGATCCAATCTACGTAGGGCCATACGAAGTAATAGCGCAGAAAGGCGTAAACTGCGAAATAAAGCAGGAAAATAAAAAATGTATAGTTCATAAGAATAGACTAAAACCTTTTTACATATATATAGCATTAATATGAAAAAAAAAAAAAAAAAAAAATATATTTCTTATAATAATCATTTTTTTTTATTAAGTTTAAGGGAGAAACACGTGTACACTGTATATATTATATGTTGCAACCTAGAATAAGAGCTCGAAGTATGTAAGAAGTAAATATAAAACTATTATGAAATGTAAACTCCTATAGATAATAAGAACTTAAAGTGTGTTAAAATTAAATATAAAACTATTATAAAATATAAACTCTATAGAATAATAAAAACCTGAAGTATGTTAAGATTAAATATGAAATTCCTATGTAATTTGTAAAACTATAAAAAGTAGAATGGAATAAGAAACATTGTATAAAGCGAAATAGAATAACTTAACGAAAATTTTATGAAATCAAAATTCATGTAACTATATAATGAGTAAATAAACTAGAATAAAGTATACTTATAAGCAATATTTTATACATGTAAGAAAAGGTCTCACGGACTAAAGAATAATAAAAATCTTTTTATGTATAAATAGAGAAATAGAAAATATTAGACTATAATGTACCATTCACAAACTACAATTAGTTAAGAAATCCCATTATGTATTGTAAAAGTGGCGCGTAAAAGAAGAAATCTTGACAATATAAGATTTCTCCTTTTTCCCCTAGAAGGGTGGTGTGACGGGATCGCACCAGCGACCACTTAACTAATTGATTAGAGATATTATTTCGTTATCTTGAACTCGGCGCATGCCATAAATCATTAACCATACTACATTTAAATACACATACTGCACATGAAAGACATGCACAAAGCAGACGACGTGAACAACGCTCATATTACCGAGCGCAGGCATCGACAACGATGAGGGTCGTTTGCCTGTCACAACAATATGCCGATTAGGCATATTGCTTCAAGTGGCTACTATTCAAATGCCTCGGCCGTCTAATATGCATAGTGTGCAATAAGTATGGTTAATGGTTTAAGGGTTCAAGAATCGAAGTAGGTATAGATTTTAAGAAGTAAAAAACTGTATAAATAGTCTAAAATTTTTATAATAAACTCACTTTCCAAACGAGAGTCTACTTGAACGGGTTTTACTGGCTATTCAGCCCAAATTCCTTTAAGTCAAACCACTCTACTGCACAAGTGCTAAGAGTTTGAACCAGGGCGTAATAGCCGGGTGAGAGTTTATATATATTCCACAGGACCAAGCAAGTGGGATATTACAAATGTACCTCTGGGAATTGCTGTGACCAGAAACGGTGTCTCGGGCAAGCTGTTTTTTCGAAGAGTTCTCTGAAAACCACGAGCGGCGGCGGTCACAGAATTTGCTTTAAGTTAAAATTAAATTAAATTAGCGTAAATTCTTTTTTTGTAATAGTACTTGCATTCAATAAATATCCATTGTTATTTACAACTACATAACTCAAAAAATACGAATTTTGAGTTAATAATGCCACTCGAATGAGAAAAAAATTCTCAATCTTTCTGTAAAATCGGCATAACTGTAGCTCTTCAAAATCTCGTTAGATGGATATTGTGTCAATTTTTTTTCACTTCTTTTCTCTCATATTTTATGTGCAATAAAGGTATAACTCAGTAGCGTGCAGATGTTCAAAGTGGTTGGACCAGTGTTTTGTGCGGAAAAGTGACATATTTTGAGTTGTGCGTGTTGATTTGCTTCAAAGTTTAGAGAAAAACTGACTTTTTTTGTTAGACTGCTATTCAAGAAAAAGTAAGTATGATTTTAATCTTTTTTTTCTGCACTAAAACGAATTGTGCCACTTTTCCTGATATAATCTAAACTTTTGTTTTCTGCAGTGACACTTTAATGATTTATGCCATTTTTCCATAAAATAATTTTTCACAATTCTTAGAGAAATAATTTTTGATAATTTTTATTTTTGAGTTAAATCGATTTTCCTTATAAAACTTTGGTAAAAACCTATTAACTCTTTTTCGGCTTTTGAATTTGAACACTTTTGTGCACCAGTTATAATCTTAGTATGTATGATTTTCGACCGTTTACTCATAACGATTTACTTATAATGTAGATACATAAGCTAAAGTCATGTCACAGCGTACGCAGCTAATACTTAAATTAGCAAGAGAAAAGGACAAGGAAAACAAGGCAAAAAAAAAGAAACGACTTGTCCGAAAGAAAAATGGTTTAAGGTCATTTGTGATAACGATCCCCTAATCGGTAAGCTTTGCTGCCCTATTTTGTTTTGTTTTATTTTCTATATTAATGGGTATTTTTTGTTCAATATACAAAGAAATTGGTGCGCCGAAATTTGTGTATCTGATGCTGCCGATTCGGCAGAAGATCCTTCTTAGGGCTTGTACTGGCTGCGGTGGGAAGAAAAAAAAAAAGAAAAAAAAAAAAAATATATAAAGAAAAAAAATTATTTTTTTTGTGGACCTAATTCCTTCGCCTCAGACTGTAGCCAGACCATTTTTTGTGCCACGCCATCAACTGTGGAAAAGTACCACAAAAACAAATTCGTAGTTTTTTTATCTGCTTACTGCGTCGCAGAATCACGCCACAGCATGGAATTTTCCATGCACAAGCAAATTCTGCTTGGGCAGCGGGAACGTGTTTACCAAAAATTTTGCTTGTGCAGCGGTACTTTCTCGAACGATGTACCCATGCAAGACCTGTGTCAGGTACCAGCCACCAACAAGCGACGGAGAGGCGATCGTTATACGCACATACATCCCGTGTGTATTGCGCCGAACGAGTTGGCTGGGGTATAGCCTATACATCGTGCTGTGTGTTCGGATACCATAGCAGGGGTACTCGTACGAGAGCACTCTCTGTGGGTGGGTTGGCGATATACCTTTCTGTGGTTGGTCGGCGAGTCGATGGCTTGGGTTGGTGTTGTTGTTTGGCGTGTGCGACAACATCGATACAATTATGTTTGGTATGCGCTTGGGCGATGGGAATCGTGGGGTTGCTTTTTGGATGTTGAAGAGTCGAGACGTGTCGCTCGTGACCACTCTGTCCCTCGGGAATGGGAAAGTTTCCCACAATTTTTTTTTCACCTTTAAGTAATGCCCGTAGGCGGCAGTTGTGTAATTTAAGTTAGTAATAAAAGTTTAAATAATTAATCAAGTGACTAATTTCCCACCTGGAACGAAAAACAGTGTGATTTTAATTTTTTTTTAATTCTCACTCCTAACGAAAGTGTACAATTTTGTTTGTGTGCTGCATGGCAGCTAATTTAAAATAGAAAGTTTTCGCAGCCTCCGCAATGTTCGGACGCGAGTGGATCGGTGCCGTAATTCCCGATAAGTGGTGACACCCAAGGGGACGCATCTACAGTGATTTTTTTTTCTCATAAAATAATTCTTCTCGCGATCGTCTAACAAGAAAAAAAAAAAAAAAAATTGTATACACGTGATTCAAGGAAAAGTTAATGTACCCGCGAGTCGGAAGAACTTTTTTTAACATACCCGCATTGCGGACGAACTTCCTTTTCTTTGACGACGCTCGTGCGATTGCCGACGGCGTGCCTTCTTTGTACCATGGGAGCCGGAAGACGAGAGGTTGTGCTAAACCCCAGCGACGGAGCCTTCAGCTGTAGCAGCGGTATAGTAATTTAAGTATTTTTGAGTCAAATCTTTGTGTATTCCCACGGGAACCTTTAGATGTAGTAATACCCTTCTGGTACCATTTTGTTTGCGTAGCGCGATGTAACGATCCGCAGTTAACTTGTAACTTTCCATTAGTAAAGTAAGAAATAAAATACTCATTCACGGATAGAACAGTAGATGATAGTTTAGATTTTACCCTATAGGGATATTGACCTTGAGTCAAAGGTAACGTCGGTCGCGTCGCGAGTGTGGACATTCCACCCCTCCTTGGCGTACAAGGAGAGTCGTATATATAGCTAGTATCACCATATAAGCTTTTCTTTTCAGTACGTCGGCGTAGTTGCCGCTTCGAACGCTGCCCATGCATGGACGGACGCTCTTTTTGGTTGTAAGTACTATTCTTTTTTGTTGTATTCTTGCTCTTATGTAGTGATAATACTATAATTATTCGTCCGTGGTTTTAAGTCAACGCTACGTAGCGTACAAAAGATCAAAGGAGAATATCCCCTAGAAATTGTGGTTACCCCTTTGGTAGACCTTGTAGGTTAAGCATATTTACGACCAGCGTAACGTAACGTAGCTTGAGAACCAAAGAGTTCTGGATTTTTTTTTATGTATTGCTGGCGTAAAGAATTAAGTAATTTGGCTAAGAAGCAAAAGCCCATAGTTCCTCTGAACTTGAGGCTTATATTATAGTTTTTTTTGTGTCTCTTTGGAAACTCGGGTAATCGGTTGCGCGCTTAAGCGATGTATAGATTTAAGATAAATTCTATGGATTAAAAATGGTATTCAAGTCAATTAACATGTGTTGATTTTATTTCTTGTTGCGGTCGTTTTTGAATTAGGAGGGAAGAAGGTTTTAGGTAAGGGAGTCTCTGAACTGAACAGGACTCAGGAAGGGAGGGCATGGCAGGATCATTCCACCTATAGCCTGTCGTCGTGGTAAGTGTTGTTGTGGCCCAACTGAGAGCCAGATATCGTCGTGCACGTAAAATTTAATTGTGACATTCTCCTGTCGGTAGAAGTAGGGAAGTATGTTAGAAGCACACAAGAACCCCCCCACAACCGTAGCTTAGTCAGGGATAGCTAGACGTGCACAACTGTTTCAGTGTACTTAGGATTTTCCACCAGTCCCCTCGAGTTGACCTGTCAGCTTGACGTCCGAAGACAGAGATATATATAACAGGCTCCAAAATGGACACAATGCAAAAAAATGATACGCCTGCTGCACATTGTTTTAACTGTTTGTGTTCTTGTTTTTCTTTGTCCGATCCAAGATGAACTAAATACAATTCAATAAAAAAGTTCACTATATACAAAAGTTTTTTCGGGAAAAGTGACCTAAGTTGGAAAGCAAAAACGCTAAAATTTTAATACCTAATATATATTATTTCAACTTTTTTTTTTAGTTTCCATTAGATAAAATAATGGAGCTGGCCCTTTCAAATGAAGTTTTAAAAAAAAAAGATTGATAGTCACTTGAAAAAATTAAAGTGTGAAAATTTCTGCAACTCAGAAACTTTAAACAGCTCTCCTGAAAAATCAAGTTTTTTGAGTTATGCCAGTTTTCTTGAACAGCGACGATATATGTATAATTTCCGACATTGTAATAAAAATTCATTCGCTTTTGGTAAAAACTACAAAAGGCAGCCATTTTGTGAAAATAAAGATAAATACCCATTTTAAGTGTGTTTTCACTCTTGTGTTTTATTTGTTCCGGCGGTTTTTATTTTGTGTTTCTTCTTCTTTTCCCTGAGCTACGATACATTTTGGTCCGTGTCGAGCCGGATATTGTGCCAGTGACGGAATAGTGCAGGTTTACTTTCAAAAACAAAATATATTGTGTTCGGTATTCACCGAAACCACGGCACACGCTCCACGCATCTTGGCTTTGGTGCGCACTTCCCCCCCGCTTGCCCCGCACATCATTTGCCCAACGGTCATCAGCCGCATGATACACATACGGTATCACATCGCATTCCTACGATCGGGTGGCCACAAGCACAGCCAGCCATCAGACACCCACATAACTTTGGGTTAATCACCGTCGCTGCTAATGGAGCAGCAATAACAAAACAACATATCGTCTCACTGATATGGGACCCGACGACGATTCGTTGCATGGATTGCAATCGTCGTCTACTCATCACTGGTTCGAACACCTGATACCTCGCGCCGCGAGTCATAATCCATTCACTGGCGAATAAATACGATCACGACAATGGCAATGGGCCCATACTATAATAAGCACTCTGACGCAGATAAGGAATGGATCGTCGAACACTACTGTTGGTGCTTGCTGGCGTGGGAACGATCGTTGTCGAGGGCAAGTGGATATCTCGCGCCTGGGCCTGGTATGGCGTACTAGATACCCTGGGTGTCTGGAATTTCGGCTGACACAGCAGCTTGAGAACTGTGTTCTTGGACTCTGATGGAGAGTCAACGGCGATGGGCCGTCTCAGTTGAATTTGTAAACTCATAGCGCATGGTCTCTTCTCTGAATAAAGCTAAAATTATAACTACGTGTTGTGTTCTTTGAATTGTTAGGAATTATAGTAGCGGAGGTAACATTCCCGAACATATTGTAAGTGCATTGTGAGTGAGCAGGGTTTCGTTTTATTACGAACAAGAATTGTGATCGTGAAATGTGCAACGATGAAAATCACGTTGTCACAAAATAAATCAAAATGTGCGCAGGAATCATGTAACGACATGATACGTGCAGGCAGGAAATTTCATACCACCAGCAGGCAGTGCGAGAAACGGCACTACATATATATACCTACCAGCATGTAAGTAGTTTTGTTGTTTTTCCATTTGCAAAGCAGATGCGACAAGCGACCGATACAAATTCTTCGTTAAGAATTGAGAGCAGGAGCAGGTAAGAGAGTTGTATACTCACCCACAGTGAAAATAGATATACAAGTTAAGACAGAAAACATTGGATACCATACTCCATCCAAAACAGACGGGGCGCCGATACCTGAAACCCACACGAGCAACAGCCAACATCCGCAACATCCAGAACAGACGACAGCAAAAACTGCACAATAGACACATTCCCACACGTACGGCAATGTGTAATGTACGAGTAACTGTGGGAACACATGGACGCCGCTAGTTGTAGAATAAGTATTTAAGCTGTAGAATTTAAGCAATCAATGTTCAGTTTTGTAGTAGGCAGAATCGCTGCCGGTTTGATTAATAAAGTTTTTTTTAATAAACAAAATCTCTCTCGCATTAATTTACACACTCACTACGAGCAGCGAACGAGAATCGAAAAATACATACATAAAATAGCATGCTCGCAGCTGCTACGAGCAAGAGAAGGTTTCTTCATTCGAAAAAGCAAATAGCAGCAATAAGTCGTGTTTTGCAAAGCGGGAGAATTTATTCAAATACAAAAAATAATTAGTAGTTAGAGAAGGAGAATTATTATTCCAATAAATATTCTTAGGTAAGCCAACAATACAGTCCAATATCATCAATTATCAATAGAATTTCCCTAGTGAATCGGGTTGCATATAATGTACTTAGAGAAGGAGCCGGTTGTTGTTTTCCCTTTGTTACCTTTTACAGGGAATGTGCGCCGGCGTCGGCAAATTATGTGCAGAGTAAATGGTTTTATATATTTACGAAACTAAATGAGGAGCGAAATGAAAAGGAAAATATATGCAAATGAGTGAAGCGAGTGTGCTTATTATTTTTGTGCTTGTGAGATAGAGGAATAATAATAATTCCGTTTTCCATTTTCTGTTTTGTGCTTGTGAGATGGAGGAATCATAATAATTCCATATTATTTTGTGCTTGTTGTGATGGAAGTAATAATAATTATATTTTTATAAAATAACAAATAATGGCGGTTGTTGCAGCTGTGTTGTAAGATAGGGGTTAAACATTTTATTTTTTTCTTCTAGGTTACTTGAGTTAAGTTCTTTTTGGTCACCTTTTTTTCTTGCCAAGTTATTATCTTTGTCTAGACATAAAGAGCAGGAGTGAAGGAGGGACTTGAGCACAAATGTGCCGGTCGCCATCAATTGTACAGAGTGGAAATTATATGTCAAGACAAAGAATGTGAATGGGAAGGAGAGCAGGTGGAACTCAGAGCACATGTGTGCGTGCGAGTTACCAAAAATAAAAATAGCAGGAGTGAAGGAGAAACTTGAGTGCAAACGCACCAGATACCATATCTCATTATATCATAGTAATTGTTAATTTAAAAAAAAAGGGACATAGCAGGAGCAGGAAAAAACTTAAATCACGACGGTGCTAGTTTTTTAAGAGAAAAAAAGCTTGCAAGCAGCAGGAATCGTATTTCGGAATATGCATAAATTGACTTGAGTTCTGATATACGACAAACAAAGAGCAGGAATATTATATATGTAGTAAAGCTAAGTATTTATTTTTTCGATTACTCATTTGTAATGAATCGTCGACCGCCAGCTGCGCGCAATCTAAATATTTTATTTACAGTAACCTGAAACGTCATTTGCTCGTTTGTCAACTTGGGCGATCGCAGTTCGCTTACCCTCAGCATGCATCATCGTTTGAGTCACCGAGAATGTGTTTATACTCGTCGCCGATGGAATGCGAGCTGACCCACATTTGGAAGTATAAAACCCAATGCGATCTGCCCAATGTTGTTTTTTGGGATACAATGACTCCACTGAAGCCGGCACTAATCGTTGTTGGGGTGGGCGGCGGATGGCTGGTGCTGACTGCGGCAATTAAGTTTTGGACGTGGTACAATCTATTGAGGTCGATGGGACTGTGGAATTGGCTGGACTGAGGATGGGGAAGTGACAAGCGAGCGAACGACGAAAGGCATGAGTTAGTCTTCTATTGGCAGCAGCGCAGCTCGGCATCGATGTTTTCACCCTAAATTTGTGTATTCTAAGTTAGATTAAATTTTGTCATTTTTATTTTGTCATTAATAAAAATAAGATATTTCCTACATACATATGTATATATATACAACAACAAGAACAGCTTCAAAAGCAGCAACAATTTGCCAACCCATTTATTTATATTTATTTTACTCACTATATACCATATTTTAGAAATGTTTTTTATTGATTGATTACTATATTCAACACACATATTATATTATCGCATACTGGGAAATTTCACATCGAAGTACCTACTGCGAATTATTATTTATTTACTTTTTGTTTGCAGGCATTATTGCAATATAACTTCTAATGCAATACGGTTCTCTTTATGCCTTTCCAGGAAATAAAAGCGAGCAGGAATCTTTTGTTAATATTATATTAATAACAAAAAAAACGAGATGGAAAAAGAGCAGGGACGAAACGGTAGTTATACGTTGGATGCCGGAATATTTTCGGTGAGCAGGATGCTGACTTTTTCAACTTGCACGATGGCAGCAGCGCAAGTCAGGCTTGAAGCCTTGCAGGATGCTTGGGCGCAGGTGAAGGAATCTGAGAGCAGGATCGCATTGGCCGACGATTTGTTAATAAATCTGGAAATACAGCGCAGGATAGCTGCAGCCGAGACGAACTATTTCAACGCCTATGCAGCAACAGGTAGAGCAGGACAACCGAAAGAGGAGGTAGAGCAGGGGTGAAGGAAGAAGAGAGCGAATCAGAGGATAAAATGTCCTGGGGAGATTTTAGACAGCAAGGTGTTCAAGAAAGAAAATTAAAGATATTAATAGAACTTATTTAAAATCTTTTAATTACAATAAACATGAGCAGGAACATTTTATCTTGATGCCTACGGCACAGGTACGAATTGAGATGGATAGCAGGAAGTATGGCCCAGTAAGTGCACTGTTAGATACAGGGGCACAGCCTAATCTTGTCAGGTATCAGCTTGAGATTAGCCTTGCCAAAGGTGCAAATTGCAAGGAGAATTATTGGTCTGGAAGGCGAACCTTTTAACATCAAATACAAAACCACGCTTCTTGTAAGTCCATGGTTCAATTCGCAGGTTTCAGTAGAGCAGGATTTTTGGGTACTACCCAAAGAAGGAAAATGGCAGCCAATTGTGCCTGCACACAATTTGGGATCGCCACGGATGGACATTTCTACAGGGTTGCCTCTTGCTGATCCAGATTATTGGAAAGCAGGTCCTGTAGATTTATTGCTTGGGTGCAGGTTTATAGCAGAAACATTTATTTCTGTTTTAGGACATCAGCCAGGTGGTGTTCTAGAGATGGAAACTATATTTGACTCGGAGAGTATGAAAGTGAGAAGGATAGCATGGGCAATAACCAACTTCATGAATCGCTTAAGCGTTTATGGCAGTTGAATGATGTTGAAACGTCATCAAGCAGGTCAAAAGAGCAGGAGCAGGTGGAACAGAATTTCATCAATACGTTTTCAAAAGATATCGATTATGTTTTAAAAGGCGCAGGGTTTGAGCTTAGAAAATGGAAATCCAATTCAAAGGCTCTAGTGAAGGACATGAACTATGAAGAGCAGGAGTCAATCTTGTTTCAAGATGACGAGAAGGCATCGATTTTAGGCCAAGTGGCTGCTTAAGAAAGACCAATTCACATTTGTAGTGAAAACACCAGTGACTGAGCAGGCAATGACGAAGCGAAGAGTAGTGAGCTGTGTTGCGCAACTTTACAATCCAAATGGGTTCATAGTCCCCGTTACGATCGTGGGGAGAATTCTTATCCAAGACATATGGCGCTTAAATGTCGATTGGGATGAGAAATTACCAAGAGAGATAGATGAGAGATGGAGAGATGACAGGAGATAACATCATTAGAGAATGTGTAATAGATCTCATTTGTAATAGATCGCTCTGTAATTATTATAATGTTATTAATCTGGCAATGATTCAAAAATTTGACGAAAGAAGGAGGAAGTCGAAGACCGCCATGTTTTTGTGGTTTCCGGCATCCCGAAAAGAAGAGAGAAGAAAGAGAGAAGCAAATAAAATAACTTAAAACCACTCCTCGTAAGATTCTTTTAATTTTTAACGGAAATAATAATTCAGATGTGGGGTTAATTCCACACAACCTAACAAACAAATAATATAAAAGTAATTTACGATTTTACAAGTAAATATGGATCGACGACCGACTCGCCAAGTAATTGCAGATGCTCTCACCGCAGCTGGAATCCATTTTCCCATCAACGCCACGCTGATGCAATTACGACCACTTTATAACGAGCTTACCATTAATCAAGTGGCTAATGATTGCATTGACGATTCAGAGGATAATGATGAGGAGTTCGAGCCCTGTATTAATGTCATCGCTGAAATTATAGGTGTGCCCAATGCCGCTAAAGGAAATGAAGCACCTAAGACCGCCGTCGCAAGTACAACACCCGATGTCCCTATTAAATACGTGTTTTCCGTGATCGGTCCAGCTAAATCTGCGAAATAGCACATTACAACGTAGTACAAACGTTTTTCTCTCGGAAAAGTCAAATCCTCAAAACTCTGATAAAAATTTGTTAAAATACCCGGTCCATACAGTGTTCGCCTATAGTTGTGCATTTACTTTTCTTTGCGACAAAAAGTTATTCTTGCGAAAATAATGTCATCCTCATCATCATCTTCGAGTATAATAACACGAAACAAAACGCAGAAGGACGCTCTCTCTTCTCGTACTGGCCCTCTCTCACCATCTATAGAAGGCAACAACAAAGGAATGATCTCTATTAAAGACCTACACTCCCAGTTGGCTAAACAGTCTGCATCATTACAACGCAGTTTCACTGAGGAAATTGACAATATGCGATCTGAATTCGTCAACAAAATTGATGAAATTAAAGAAAGTTGGGCTCATCGCTTCGAGAGTTTAAACAACGCGATTTCAATCATAGCATCTCGAGTTGATAGAATTGATGAAAACTGCTCTTCTACGGCTCATATGCATAGAGCTGAGATCCTCGCTCTTCGCAAACAAGTGAACATCTTGGAGAGAAAAGAAATCGCCTGCGATGCTGTGCTCTTTGGAGTTCCCGTACTGCCTGAGGAAAATCTTCAGCAAATATTCACTTAGCTCTGTTACACCATAAAATGCACTCCGCCTCAAATGGTTGATGTTTTTCGTGCCAGAAGGCGAAACAACACTAATAACAACACTTCATTGGCTGCCCCACCATCGATTGTCGTAAAATTCAGATCCACACGTGAAAGAAATGCTATTCTTGGAGCTGCCGCAAATTACCGAAAAGAAAACAACAGAGTGCTAAAGCTGAGAGATATTGGTATCTCATCTAATGACAGCTGCTACTTGAATGAGAGCCTAACCAAGCACTCGAAATCATGCTCGTAGTCTTAGCCTATACAAATTGGATTATTTAAAATATTTGTTTACATATTCTGGAGTTGATGTTGATGAGACGTGCTTAAGTTACGTCGTGTCGAAGCAATCTATTGCATCAAAAGCTGATATTGGTGAACAAGAGTTAGTTGACATAATCATCGATGGGATACCGGACAACAGTAACAGAATTGCATTTCTGTACGGTGCTACCAGTATAGATGAGCTAGTTCATCGTATGGATCGTTATGAACAGCGACGCATAAAAACAACAACAGCAGTCAAACCGAGTTCAAGCACAAACAAAACCAGGACTACCGCTGTAACTACTGCGAATAACAAGGAAGAAGTACGCTGCTACAATTGTTCGCAGTTTGGGCACTATAAGAGTGCCTGCCCGAGACCAATTCGGCCACCGGTATCGTGTTTCACTTGCCACCAAATGGGACATCAGCACAGGGAGTGCCCAAAACTTAAAAATACCAGGATGCAAACAGTTGCTGCTTTATCCACGGGCCATCGGAGGTTAGCTCTAATTCTGATGCTTTTGATAGTGATAGTGAGACTATCCATGTTGTTCAGACGGTAAGAGTGACTTTTTTAAATCATTGTCAAAAAAGATGCACTGAATTTATAAATTTCTTATCTCTTATTGATTCCGGCAGTCCTATTAGTATTATTCAATACTCAAATGTCCCAGCGTCCATTAAAGTATCCGAAGTTTTAAAGCCAACTAGATTCATCGGTCTTGGCAAGCAAAAAATATATACTCATGGTACTATATTGTGTTTATTGAAATTCCGTAATGAAATAAAAACAGTTTCCCTCATAGTTACGCCGGATGGAAAAGTGATGACGCCATTAATCCTGGGACGTGATGAAGTTCGAAGAATCACCAATGACTTGATGGCCAGGCACATTATTCGGCCAAGTCAATCGCCTTATGCTTCGGCTATTGTTATAGTCAAGAAGAAAAGTGGCGAAACACGTATGTGTGTTGATTACCGTGCATTGAACAAGAAGACGACTCTTGACAATTTCCCATTGCCATTAATTGAGGATTGTGTTGAATATATGGCAGGTAAACAATGGTTCTCATTACTTGACTTAAAAGAAGGGTTTAACCAGTGTTTGATGCATGATGATTCAATAAAGTTAACTTCATTTGTCACACCCCATGGACAATTTGAATACTTGAGGATGCCATTTGGTTTGAAAAATGCGCCCGCGAATTTTCAGAGATTTGTTTATAATATCTTTCGAGATTTGATTGATACTAATAAGATTATTATTTACCTATATTGACGACATTTTAATCGCCTCCGTTGATTTTCAGTCACATGTAAAAATAATAGAAGAAGTCTTACAAAGGGTTACTAAGAGGGGTCTCGAATTAAAGTTAAAGAAATGTAAATTTGGTTACAATGAGATCGAATATTTAGGCTATTTGGTCGACTCATCGGGCATTCGGCCTAGTGATGCACATATTCGTGCTATTAAACACTACCCCATTCCGAAGAACCAAAAAGAATTGCAGTCTTGCATAGGTCTGTTTTCATATTTCCGTAGATTTGTGCCATCGTTTTCAAAGATTGCTAGGCCATTGTTGAATTTGTTACGTAAAGAAAGTCCATTTAATTTTTCTGAAGTTTGTGAAAATGCATTTTATGAACTGCGAGGTCGACTGACGACAGCACCGGTCTTAGCAATCTATTGCCCGAACCGTGAAACTGAGTAACACTGTGATGCCAGCAGTCATGGTTTTGGTTCCGTACTAATCCAACGTCAAGATGATAGCAAATTTCATCCGGTTGCCTATTTTTCGAAGACGACTTCTGCGGCTGAGTCAAGATATCACAGCTTCGAGCTGGAAACTCTTTCTATAATTTATTCCCTCCGTCGATTTCGTGTATATTTAGATGGAATTCCATTCAAGATTATTACAGATTGTAACTCTCTTACGATGACCCTGAACAAAAAAACAGTAAATCCAAGAATCGCACGATGGGCATCGGAATTATAAAACTATAACTATTCAATTCAACATCGCAGTGGTGTATCCATGGGTCACTCTGATGCATTGAGTAGATGTCATCCGGATGCATGTGCTGCTCAATTTGTGGCCGCCATTGATAATGAACAATTGGATTTCCAAATCCAGGCTGCGCAGAGTCGTGATGAAAAGATTAAAGAAATGAGAGATAAATTACAAGCTGGTATTGTTAATGGTTTTGAATTATACGATGGTCTGGTGTTTCGTAGAATCGATTCAAATTGTTTGCTTTTGATACCGTCTGAAATGGAGGAAAATGTGATCCGTATGATCCATGAAAAGATAGGCCATTTAGGTACTGATAAATGTCATGAAAAAATCCGAAAACACTATTGGTTTACAAACATGAAGAAGAAGATTAGCTGCTTCATTCAGAATTGCATTAAGTGCATAATTTATTCAGCACCTGCTCGTTCAAATGAACACAATTTGTAAAGTATACCAAAAGGGTCAATCCCCTTTGACACAATTCATATTGACCATTTTGGTCCCCTACCCTCAATTACTTCGAAACGCAAACATATATTGGTTGTCATTGATGCATTTACAAAATATGTTCGACTGTACCCAGTGAATTCAACAAGTACAAAGGAAGTTTGTTGTGCACTAGATAAATATTTTAGCTATTATAGTCGTCCTAGGCGCATTATCTCTGACAGAGGTACGTGTTTTACGTCACTTGAATTCAGTAATTTCTTGTTGAGACATAATATTGATCATGTCAAAGTTGCAGTCGCATCGCCACAGGCAAATGGTCAGGTCGAGCGTGTCAACCGAGTACTCAAGGCAATCCTGAGTAAATTGACCGAACCTATGCAACATGCAGACTGGTCAGTAAAACTATCTCAAGTCGAATATGCCATAAACAATACTGTTCATAGTACGACAAAACAGACACCTAGTCAGCTATTGTTTGGGGTAGATCAACGTGGCAGTATTGTGGATGAACTGACAGAATACCTGGAAGAAAAGTTAGACAGTATTGCAAACCGTGATTTAGATAATATCAGATCAAAAGCGCTGAGTGCTATTGAGAAATCACAAGAATATAGTCAGCAATATTTTCTGAAGCATAGTCGGCCGGCAAAAACGTATTCAGTAGGGGAATTTGTTGTTATCAGACATACAGATACTACGGTCGGGATGAATAAGAAATTCGTACAAAAATATCGCGGACCGTACGTTGTTCATAAAGTATTGCCAAATGACCCTTACATAGTGCGGGACATAGAAAATTGCCAAATAACTCAGTTGCCTTATAATGGCGTTGTTGAAGCCATCAAAATTCGTAAGTGGTTAACACCAAGGGAAATGCCGTCTACTGAGGCCACTGAATACAGTGAGTCACTCGAAGCCAATTTAGAATAAAGAGTAGAGGAACATGTTTTTCTTTTCTTTTATATTATTTACTTAATGTATTAGCTCTATTAATCCATTTATGTTCCTGATCGAGGTCAATCAATATTGTCAGATTGCCTGAGTTGTAATAGATCCCATTTGTAATAGATCGCTCTGTAATTATTATAATGTTATTAATCTGGCAATGATTCAAAAATTTGACGAAAGAAGGAGGAAATCGAAGACCGCCATGTTTTTGTGGTTTCTGGCATCCCGAAAAGAAGAGAGAAGAAAGAGATAGGCAAATAAAATAACTTAAAACCACTCCTCGTAAGATTCTTTTAATTTTAAACGGAAATAATAAATGTAAAAATTCAGAGATGGATAGGTACCTCGGATGAGGTACGGAAGGAATTACATGGGTTTTCGGATTCTTCCGCAAGAGCATATGGTGCAGCGATTTACGTGAGAACGGCAGCAGCGGAGCTATTGGGACGACTAATTGTTAGCGTCATCGAAACAATGGAATGGGAAGGTATCGAGTATCGATTCACTCGTAACGTTGCATTGGATAAACAAATTACCATGCAATTTGAAAACTTTTGTAGCGAAAAGAGTCTTGTCTATACAGACAAACACTGAAGTCAAAAGGTGGAGACATGTTGGAACCAAGGATAACCCGGCTGATCTCCTAAGAAGAGGAGCAAAACAAATGAAGGGGAACGGTACAAATAAATTGGCCCGCGCCCATATCCAAGATCTAAAGCCCTATAAAAGGGATGACACGGCACGAGGCACCATCAGTAGTGCAACAGTCACCAAAGAGACCACAACGATGGACAGCAAAGGCAGTAGCACAACCCAAGTAGTGGATGGACCGACCAGTAAACGACGGACACGACCACAGAAGCCGACGCCCCTAGCACGCGCCCAGAAGCCCATCATCATCTCGATCCAGCAAATAGCACCGGCCAGAGACGCGGTACTTGTGCGACCGAGGCCCACGGGACAGATGCTTCTAAACGACGCACGGGAAGCCCGGAGGAGGGCCGTGGAGCGCTGGACGACCAGACACCCAGCGGCCCCCATAGCAAGAAAGGAGCAGACAGAACCAGAACGGACAGCGGTACGGATAGTCACCCGAAAAGTCTTGGCCAAACCAAGTCTGAAACCAGCCCTAGCCACCATGGTCATCGGCGACGAACGCCCAGGGAACTCACCAGTGGCCGCCACACCAACAAACTGTGGACCAACCGAAGTGTGCCCACCCGAAACTGCCAATAAGCAATTGGTCCGACGAGCCCAAACCGCCAGGAGAAACCACCGCAGGGCATTGGCAAAAACCGTGGTAGGAATGCCGGAGGATCCGTTTGCGGGTATCCAGCTGGCAGATCTCATCGCCACCGGAAGGAGGGTGGTGTATATCCAGAAACCCTGGGGTACAGTACGGGCCGAGTTGACGGGGGAAGCTAGGGCCACCCTCTACGTAAGCGGGCAGACAAAGGAGCTGGTACAGAGGACCGCCTAGAAATCGTTTTTTTTTTGGGTTTACACGAAAATTATGCTCAGAGGAAGCACTTAAGTTCCTGAATTATTGAATTGATTGTTAAGTTAAGTTAAGCGTTTGAAAAAAAAAAAAAAATAATAAATTATTATTATCTGGAGTAGTTAAGGTTATTCTTCTGGAAAATTGTTTAAGTTAGTTTTTGGAAATTTTTTTCAGCATTTAGTATTAAACATTTGGTCCACGTAGAGCCGGATAGTACCAGCGGCTTTAAAAAGTGTATAATAAAAGCAATGTTCGGATTGATGGCTCATCTATTAATCGAAGCCAAAGTTTAAGATGATGAAGTTGTATTTTTACGTTCAATCACAGAACATTTCTTTCTATGTTCCTCTAATCTTATTTTATTATAATAAATAAAAAAGAAATATATTTGTTTTAGTCAACTCTCACTTAAATAGATTTCTCGCGTATTGCATTTTAAATAACGCCTGCTGCATTAGACGAAAGAAATAATTATATTTTTTTGAGACTGAGACTAAAGTTAACACGAGCCAATTATGTTGACCTTCGAAATACGATTTCACTGGGTGTTGACGAACTACCCCGTAGGTGCATGGGAACCAATGCTGACGAGGCACACGCGCAGCGGATAATCTACATAGGTACATAATGCGGCGTATTGGGTATACTCGCGCCCGATGCATGGGTAGGGAATAAAATGCATGGTCAGCGATTCGTACGCAGGAAGGAGAAGCAACAACGACTGGGCAGGTAGGTTTATTCCCAAAATGAATGCAGTTAACTGCACTGAAAGTTCGACATTTACTGACAAGAATTCAAAAGAAATGTGATGAGTTGGGTAATAAACAGACAAATTCACCCGACATAAATATTTGTGAAAGTGTTGCTGGATTAAAAATAAGCTGTTAGCTGTAAAAGACACTATAAATAGAAATAAATTAAATAAATAAAATGGAATTGCTTGTTCTTTTAAGTTTCAATTTCAGTCTTAGCGAAATCTACTACCATTGGTACATTGACTCTTCTTTTTTTTAATAGATGACCCTCTCAGGACGCATTAGATCCATCATTCGATACATTTGCTTGCATTTAAATACATTGGCACAGGAAAAATAGAAACGCAACTTTTAAAGGGACAAACGAACAAGAAACATTTATAAACATACCTAACCCTATCTACAATATGACCTGTTGGTTGTCATCATCATCGCTTTCACTGGAATCAATGATATTCCTCAGGGTCAACAAGTGGAAATCATTCAATGTCTGCTCAAACAGATCAATTGTATGTTGATCTGCATTGGAGAGCGTATTGGAACTGACATCCAAAAGCTCTTCGGCTACATCTAAAAGTTCACGATTACCTTGTGCATGTTGCGATGAGGTCTCACCGATGGAATTGTGTCCGCCTCCATTGCTGCTGCTGTTCAAGTCGTTGTTTGAGCTGTTGTGTTGCCTATTATAGTCCTGACGCGACAACTCGTCGGCATGTGCCAGTGTTGATCCAATTATATCACTTGCTATCCGAATGGCAGCATCAGTGGCTGCTACTGTGGTTATGAAATCGCTTGCGCTACTGCTACTGGTGCCGCTGCTGTTTGTTGGTATTTGATTGATAGAACGATGTGGTTGTAAGTTAGGATGATGATCGTCGTAGTCGCCACCACCACTTGGAACGGCGGCCATAGCACGATTCGCATCGTCTATTGAGTTGAAGCCCAACTGACGGCTATGGTAGACTTGGGAGGCGAAATTCGAATCTGTAGCGACGGTGTTGCCTTCGATGCGCAGACCGGCTACACCTTTTTTCGGTATTGAGGCGAGATCACGTTTAACATGACGGCGGCGTGATGGTTCGTTTTGACGTTGCTGCAGCATACCTTCAAAATCGACTACGTATACGTAACCGGCGACGAGTATTGTACAGGATTTTTCGCCCTTTTTGTAGGCTTCTTCGATGTCTTGACTGGTACGATCGTCATATTGCCACCAACCTGCAAATGGAAGGATTAAGTATACTTTGAAAATATGTCGATTTTACTACTGGCTAAATACGAATGGGAGATTTCAGAGATGATGGTTATAATGTCGCCTAGCTACAACTGAATGTGATATCGCTTTTCCTTTGTCGAAAGTTTGGTCGAGAGATGTTCTCATAGGTTGTCCGACTGTCCGTACTATTAACCTAATTTCCCTTTAGATCTGTCATGGTATTAGTTGCACCGTTCAATGCAGACCACAACACATGGTTCTTTTTTTTCATCGCTAACCTGTTTTTTATCTTATCTCTTGTTGGACGAGAAAAAATTTTAATTTTCTTGGAAGAAAATGTAACTTTTGCCATTGAAATAAGGTTGATTACGACAACGGCAGTTGGACAATTTCAGGTGCAGTGCCCCGAATCGTTTACGTTCTCGACTTTCAGAGCGACGAAAATGCAGGAGGCGGCTTAAACGCTTCACGCGGGCATCCGGATTGAGTGCTTAAACAGAGTTAGAACAAGTCAACACTCTTATATACATCATGGAATGTCAGTCAGAGGACATCCTTCTCTCCTCTCTCAAAGTAGTTATGGAAACATTTGACGGTTATTTTCGGCGCAATGTAATTTATGAGCGTTCAATTCAAGGGAGCAGGAGGAAAGCGAGCCAATGGACACATTTATCACTGCCGCTAGAAGATCAACTGATACGCGATCGCATTGTTGTCAAAGTGAGAGATCACAATTTCTCCGAAAAGCTTCAAATGTACAACGCTCTATCACTGCAGAAGGCTATTCAGCAGGCGAGGCAAAGCAATTGCGTGCCCTTGCCAGGGATACAGAGGACAAAACCGTGCATTGAGTCACATCTAAAATTTGTATCTAAAATACAGTAGCAGCAGATAGAAGAAGCCGAGAAAGACGAGAGACGAAGCACAATAAGGATGACTGCTCAGCAAAAGGAGAAAATTGCAAAAATTGCAGCCAAGAAGACTTTTTCCACGTGCTTGCCTTGCAACAAAGTTTCTCGGAGCTGTCCCCACGATATGTAGCTTCATAAATTCCAGAAACCGCAACAAGCAATGGACAGCTGAGGTCGCCGTCAACGAAGTAATGATCAACTGGAAGTTGGACCCGGGAGCTGATGTAACCACTCTTCCCTTTCGTCAGACCAGATTCTTTGCGGGCAAAGCTAAGAAAAACTGCGCTCCGTATGCATGTATCCAGGTGAGTTGATCCATTTGCATGAGCGAAAGATGGACATAATATACGCGGTAAAATGGGCACAGCAAGCAAGAGTTCGCGAAGCTGTTCAGTGAACTTGTTACAGTTCAAGAGCCCTTCAACAACAAGCAGGGGTAGCAGCATGTAACTTGATGCAATCGAGCTCTGGCAGCACCTAATTTGTTTCAATCGATTGTCCTAAACCGATTATCCTCGATAGAAACAAATTAGGTGCAGCCAGAGATCGATTGTATCGACTGAACTCGATTGTATCAAGTTACGTGCTGTCACCCCTGGAAGACCAACCAGTGCACGCACCTGGGCGGTTTAGAATTCCGTTTCTCGATAAACTCAGGAATAGTGATTCAAGGGGTCATCGATCCGGTGGACAAACCTACGGACTGGTGTGCTCCTATTGTCAGCACTACAATAGAGACATTCACACCTGTGCGGACTTGACGCGGCTTAATACGTTTGTGAAACTGCAGCGCCATCCAATGTCTTTTGTCGAGCACACACTGGGACAGCTGACAGGGATGAAATTCTTCATTAAACTTCACGCCGAAAGTGGGTTCTGACAAATAAAACGTACTGAGGAGTCAAAAAACTGCTAACTACTTTCATCACACCGGTCGGTAGGTGTTGCTGCAATCGTCTACCATTCGGTATCACATCTGCTCCAGAACACTACCAGAAGAGAATGTCTAACGGAGTCTGGGAATTGACAGGAATTCTTTGCCAAATGGACGACATTGTCGTGTGGGGCAGAGCAGCCGACGACTACGTCTATTTCTGCGATGTCTCCATGACTCAAAAGTAACTCTCAACGAGACTATGTACACTTTCTGGATGAAGAGTGGGTAAATTCGGACAGCGAAAGCAGACACCAGAGAAACAGTATAAAATCTCCAACTATTGTTGTATGAAACAAAACATACAGATTGACAGATAAACCACTTGCAGAAGTAAAATGATACAAAATGTTGAAATATTCTTTTTTTTTTTATTAGATTTAGTTATTATATCTCTGGCCAACAATATTTGATTATACATGCATCAAGTGGTAATGAAAATAATAATAAAAAACCAATTCTTAAATGTAGCTTTGCAAGATCTTATCACAATAGTCGCTTGTTAGACTTTAAGACAACAGATTAAGGACGCGTCGAAATTCCAGCAACGCCTTTGGTTGGAAAATGTTTGTCACGGTGAATTTTTCTCTGACGATGTGGTGAATTTTTCGGATACTGTATCATATCAGTGAAATCAATCGTATATAGGGAGCCACAAATCAATATTTCATACTTTGTCGACGAAGACAACTGAAATGCTTCCTCTAATTCAACTGACGAACGGCAATCATAGGCCCACCATCCTCCTGTTTGTGTTCAATCGGGTTTTGTGATAGTGGTGTGATAAGAGTTTTAGAGAAAGAAAACAAGAAACTACAAAAAAAAAACCAAGCTCTGTCTACACTCACCGTTCCGTCCTTCATAGAACCACTGATAGCCGTCTTCGGTGGTTTTAGTTTTGCAAATATCCTGTATGCCGTTGACTAGTTGCGGATGATCGAGAAATTCTGGCGGAATTTCACGTCTACACATGGCGCAGCGCCGATTTTTGTATGCAACACCCTGAAAAGATGCACAAAAAAAAAACATTTTCATATAATTTGCATTCATGTTTGAAAAATAGACTTAAAAGTTATTGCAAAACAGCTGATGAGAGAGAATCCTAATCAGGAAAAGCGTGTGTTCCAGCTTCAACAACACGCTCGTCGATATAGCTTTGCATGAAAAAATACTGCTTAAAACATCCAAACAACCAGCGGGTGGTGATTAAATACAAATGTAGAACGGAAAATATATTTCTTCTCAAAATAGAAGTCAAAAACTGGATGTGGATAATTGAGAGCGTAAAGAAACAAACTTCCGATATCTGAAGGTTATTTACGACCTTCCCTTTTGGAAAAGTCACCTCTTAGTCCAGACTGGGGTATAATTGACGCAAAAACTCGCGGAAAAGGTGGTGACACGTCGCCAACTTATGAACACATATGCTGTTCCATGTTCAGCAACTAGAGACATATGTTTTTTCTAAATTCATTGAAAATGTACAGTCGAATTCCTTCAAGTCGATTTTATCACGGGAGATAAAAATTAGTTCGAATTAGAGGGAAATTCGAGTTAAAGGAGGTTCGACTGTTGTTACGCGCCAGTTCCCTGTACTTCCGGTTTAGTTGCAAGAGTTGAGTTGTTTCGGTTTCTACGTAACGTTATTGGAAATCCTTAAATGTGAACGAGCATCACTGTGCATCTGTTTTTAGTAGCCGCTCGCTGAAAGTGAATGTCACTGAAAGCAGAAACACATCCTTCCAGAACGGTGGCAAAGTGAACTACGCATGGTGCTCAGAATTTGGCAAGTCCAAGTCACTGTCACTTGGGATGTCTATTGAGAATCTCAAAAGTGTCATGTAGAGCTATAAAGAGTATTTTTTTGATTTCTTTGCTTTACTGAAAAAAATGTTCATTAAAACAGTCTAGAAACATAAATTCACCAGTGGACTAAATATCTCTGCTATCGCCGATACGATTTGCTACTTATTTTCGATTGAAGAGCGCGTTTTTTACAACTCTAGTCTTGTTAATGGAAAGAGTGGAAGGAGCATGATGCTACCGACGGACACTTTAGTCATTCGAGGCCTCATCAAGTTTTGTACTGCCTTCACCATAGGCAAGAGTAGCAGAGTAGCAGCGTTTTTGGAGTGCTGCAGAAGTCACTTGTAAAGATGACCATCTTTTTGTCACATAAATCTCGTAATAGTTATGGTCGACAAGTGAGCACTGGTTCATTTTTAACAACAAAATGAAGCCAAGTGATGCGATGTGACCACTTGCATTCAAAATGGTTCCGAAATAAACGAGAGAACGCACGTGTATGTGAATGACTTTGCTTACCATCCGTCTTAGGTGACGATCGACCTACGATAAGTACAAGCCAATGAGGTTTGCAACTTGAAATCTGACTAACTTTCTTCCACGCAGACAATTGAATAAACAAAAAGCTATCAACAGTTCTAACTCAAATTTATGTCTTAAATTAGAAAGAAATTGTGTTTCTTTGATGCCTGAAAGTTTGAAAAAATCTAGTGATCTTGAATGAACAGCGCTTGGAACATTAGGACGATAGTCAGAAACGTATACGATGACGAGGCTGCACAAAAACATGAACGAATCATGTCCTGCTGCAAAAATGAAATACCCACAGATGGTAACTTTCGGGAACTACCTACTCACGGGCTCCAATTGTTGGTTTTGAACGCGACGAACTCCATAATGATTGAGCAATGCAAATGGGATTAAAGACAAAAAGAAAGTTTCAAGTTAATCGGTTATTTTCAACCCCTTTCGCATACACCCGATACATAAGACGTACACCCAAGTTCTTGCACTACACTAAAGTCTTAAGAGTAGTAACATGTCAAACTTCGTTCCCTTATCCAAAAGTTGTATAGAAGGAAACAAACTTTGACTGAATTTGGCTAATGTGTTCGAATGCATTATTGTAAGGGAACAGACCTAGTATGTCTAGGGGCTGACCCTTTTCTTTCATAGAACTCATGCACGTGTAAACACATTTTAAAGAATATGTATAAAGAAAAAGGAACACAAAATGCGTCACAGCACACCACACACTGAGCCAAGGTGTAGCAAAGCCAATCATTATAATAAACTCGATAACCCAATAATAAAGTAAAATCTTTTAAAACTCAAAAAAAAAGTCTCAGAGAGCAGATTTTATGTCAATGTCAACTGGTGCACGTCCATTATACAAATTCGGCAATGGATGCCGAAGATGCCGAACAAATTCAGAATTGAACAGCACTTTGACGCGGTAATAAATTGAAGGTCAATGCATTAATCGCTATCCGATACATTTTCAACTTCCGCACTGACACTGAGAGTTAATTTATGCAAAAAATGTGATTTCTTACTCAGACGCCACACATTTAAGAAGATTGTAGCAGATTGTAGACCTCAAATTATACTAATTTTGGAATAAAAATCCTAAACGTACTACTGACCTTCACGCAAAGAAAGCAGAATATGTGTCCGCAAGGGAGTCTCGCTGGATGTATGCACGTCTGTAGGCAAATGGGGCATTCGATGGTTGCATCTGGAAAATCAACTCGGTTTAATGCAAATAAAATGTAATGCGTATTTTGAATAAATGTATACCATTGTCCGTGGGCTTGGTTGGAGGATGCGTCTCAGACGCATTGGCAGCTGATGGGCATGGAATATCGTTATCGGGTTCCTCTTCACTATCCTCACTTACAACAATAATATTTTCATTACTTGTTGCCATGATGGTTGATTTATACTTGAAATGTTGATGTTTGTGATGAATATTTTTGTTTGGTGGGCGGAACACACAATTCGGAAGTACACAATGGTTCCTTTATTTGTTGCACTTCGAGTGCGAACTTTCGTTCGATATAAACCGATATTAATTATAGTTAAATAAGTCAGTTCACTCACTCAGCCAAGACAAGACAAGAAGAAAAATAAAGTACATTGTTGTGTGTTTTGCCTGACGCAGCTGAAGGTGGCGCTGTGGTTGCGGCGAATTGAGTTGATTGCTTTCTTTTAAGCAGCACTGTTGATGGGCGTTATTTTGAAGCAGTTGGGAAAATTGGGGTCGGCCATCTTTTTTACGCGGTGGAAATTTATGGGAAAGTTCAGCATGTTGATACTTTCATAGCATAGGCCTACGGAAATTAACTTTCGTACGGATAATTAATAATTCGCTTATTTCGTTTGATTTATTAATGAAATGTTTCTGAAAAAACCGCTCTCGACATATTTGATTAAAACGTTTTCAAGTGATTGCAGAAATATTATTTGCCGGAACATAGGTCGCGTTTTAAATTAAAATTATGGGTGACAATATATCCGTGACACTTACTTAAAGGGTCTGATTTGTTAGAGCGAACTAGGATAACATTTTGTGTGTGTGTTTGTTTGAGCGTATATCGCAGAAAAGTAAATTTGAACTGTCAGCGTGCAATTTCCGAGTCGCACACTATGTAGGGCGACATGGTCGTAGATGCACCAGTAGTGCAACATAGCTTTATCTGCCCAACGTACAGGTATATTTTTTCAGCAATGATAGAAGATTTAAAGCTGGTAGTGGTTCTCTTTGTGCGCGTATGGGTGCGATTTTTTTTTAATTTCAGTGAAAAACGAAAAAAAATATAAATTTTTTTCCTATTTCTTGGAAATAAACGAGAGAACGAGAGAACGACCCCCGACCTGTAAATTTTTGTGATATTTCACCCAAACTCAACTTGAATACAATTTTATCTTAAGCGATTGCAATTGCGATTTTTGTTCAAATTGCATGATAAATGTTTGCTACAAGTCGTTTGACAACACTTTATATCAAAATAAAAGATTTAAAATTTTTCGAAAATTTGACGCCCCCGACCTGTAAATTTTTGTGATATTTCACCCAAACTCAACTTGAATACAATTTTATCTTAAGCGATTGCAATTGCGATTTTTGTTCAAATTGCATGATAAATGTTTGCTACAAGTCGTGTGACAACACTTTATATCAAAACAAAAGATTTAAAATTTTTCGAAAATTTGACGACCCCCGACCTGTAAATTTTTGTTATTTTTCACCCAAACTCAACTTGAATACAATTTGATCTTAAGCGATTGCAATTGCGATTTTTGTTCAAATTGCATGATAAATGTTTGCTACAAGTCGTGTGACAACACTTTATATCAAAATAAAAGATTTAAAATTTTTCGAAAATTTGACGACCCCCGACCTGTAAATTTTTGTTATTTTTCACCCAAACTCAACTTGAATACAATTTGATCTTAAGCGATTGCAATTGCGATTTTTGTTCAAATTGCATGATAAATGTTTGCTACAAGTCGTGTGACAACACTTTATATCAAAATAAAAGATTTAAAATTTTTCGAAAATTTGACGACCCCCGACCTGTAAATTTTTGTGATATTTCACCCAAACTCAACTTGAATACAATTTGATCTTAAGCGATTGCAATTGCGATTTTTGTTCAAATTGCATGATAAATGTTTGCTACAATTCGTGTGTCAACACTTTATATCAAAATAAAAGATTTAAAATTTTTCGAAAATTTGACGACCCCCGACCTGTAAATTTTTGTGATATTTCACCCAAACTCAACTTGAATACAATTTGATCTTAAGCGATTGCAATTGCGATTTTTGTTCAAATTGCATGATAAATGTTTGCTACAAGTCGTTTGACAACACTTTATATCAAAATAAAAGATTTAAAATTTTTCGAAAATTTGACGACCCCCGACCTGTAAATTTTTGTGATATTTCACCCAAACTCAACTTGAATTCAATTTGATCTTAAGCGATTGCAATTGCGATTTTTGTTCAAATTGCATGATAAATGTTTGCTACAAGTCGTGTGACAACACTTTATATCAAAATAAAAGATTTAAAATTTTTCGAAAATTTGACGACCCCCGACCTGTAAATTTTTGTGATATTTCACCCAAACTCAACTTGAATACAATTTGATCTTAAGCGATTGCAATTGCGATTTTTGTTCAAATTGCATGATAAATGTTTGCTACAAGTCGTTTGACAACACTTTATATCAAAATAAAAGATTTAAAATTTTTCGAAAATTTGACGACCCCCGACCTGTAAATTTTTGTTATTTTTCACCCAAACTCAACTTGAATACAATTTGATCTTAAGCGATTGCAATTGCGATTTTTGTTCAAATTGCATGATAAATGTTTGCTACAAGTCGTGTGACAACACTTTATATCAAAATAAAAGATTTAAAATTTTTCGAAAATTTGACGACCCCCGACCTGTAAATTTTTGTTATTTTTCACCCAAACTCAACTTGAATACAATTTGATCTTAAGCGATTGCAATTGCGATTTTTGTTCAAATTGCATGATAAATGTTTGCTACAAGTCGTGTGACAACACTTTATATCAAAATAAAAGATTTAAAATTTTTCGAAAATTTGACGACCCCCGACCTGTAAATTTTTGTGATATTTCACCCAAACTCAACTTGAATACAATTTTATCTTAAGCGACTGCAATTGCGATTTTTGTTCAAATTGCATGATAAATGTTTGCTACAAGTCGTTTGACAACACTTTATATCAAAATAAAAGATTTAAAATTTTTCGAAAATTTGACGACCCCCGACCTGTAAATTTTTGTTATTTTTCACCCAAACTCAACTTGAATACAATTTGATCTTAAGCGATTGCAATTGCGATTTTTGTTCAAATTGCATGATAAATGTTTGCTACAAGTCGTGTGACAACACTTTATATCAAAATAAAAGATTTAAAATTTTTCGAAAATTTGACGACCCCCGACCTGTAAATTTTTGTTATTTTTCACCCAAACTCAACTTGAATACAATTTTATCTTAAGCGATTGCAATTGCGATTTTTGTTCAAATTGCATGATAAATGTTTGCTACAAGTCGTTTGACAACACTTTATATCGAAATAAAAGATTTAAAATTTTTCGAAAATTTGACGACCCCCGACCTGTAAATTTTTGTGATATTTCACCCAAACTCAACTTGAATACAATTTTATCTTAAGCGATTGCAATTGCGATTTTTGTTCAAATTGCATGATAAATGTTTGCTACAAGTCGTGTGACAACACTTTATATCAAAATAAAAGATTTAAAATTTTTCGAAAATTTGACGACCCCCGACCTGTAAATTTTTGTGATATTTCACCCAAACTCAACTTGAATACAATTTTATCTTAAGCGATTGCAATTGCGATTTTTGTTCAAATTGCATGATAAATGTTTGCTACAAGTCGTGTGACAACACTTTATATCAAAACAAAAGATTTAAAATTTTTCGAAAATTTGACGACCCCCGACCTGTAAATTTTTGTGATATTTCACCCAAACTCAACTTGAATACAATTTGATCTTAAGCGATTGCAATTGCGATTTTTGTTCAAATTGCATGATAAATGTTTGCTACAAGTCGTGTGACAACAATTTATATCAAAACAAAAGATTTAAAATTTTTCGAAAATTTGACGACCCCCGACCTGTAAATTTTTGTGATTTTTCACCCAAACTCAACTTGAATACAATTTTATCTTAAGCGATTGCAATTGCGATTTTTGTTCAAATTGCATGATAAATGTTTGCTACAAGTACGACCCCCGACCTGTAAATTTTTGTGATATTTCACCCAAACTCAACTTGAATACAATTTTATCTTAAGCGATTGCAATTGCGATTTTTGTTCAAATTGCATGATAAATGTTTGCTACAAGTCGTGTGACAACACTTTATATCAAAATAAAAGATTTAAAATTTTTCGAAAATTTGACGACCCCCGACCTGTAAATTTTTGTGATATTTCACCCAAACTCAACTTGAATACAATTTTATCTTAAGCGATTGCAATTGCGATTTTTGTTCAAATTGCATGATAAATGTTTGCTACAAGTCGTGTGACAACACTTTATATCAAAATAAAAGATTTAAAATTTTTCGAAAATTTGACGACCCCCGACCTGTAAATTTTTGTTATTTTTCACCCAAACTCAACTTGAATACAATTTGATCTTAAGCGATTGCAATTGCGATTTTTGTTCAAATTGCATGATAAATGTTTGCTACAAGTCGTGTGACAACACTTTATATCAAAATAAAATATTTAAAATTTTTCGAAAATTTGACGACCCCCGACCTGTAAATTTTTGTTATTTTTCACCCAAACTCAACTTGAATACAATTTGATCTTAAGCGATTGCAATTGCGATTTTTGTTCAAATTACATGATAAATGTTTGCTACAAGTCGTTTGACAACACTTTATATCAAAATAAAAGATTTAAAATTTTTCGAAAATTTGACGACCCCCGACCTGTAAATTTTTGTTTTTTTTCACCCAAACTCAACTTGAATACAATTTGATCTTAAGCGATTGCAATTGCGATTTTTGTTCAAATTGCATGATAAATGTTTGCTACAAGTCGTGTGACAACACTTTATATCAAAATAAAAGATTTAAAATTTTTCGAAAATTTGACGACCCCCGACCTGTAAATTTTTGTGATATTTCACCCAAACTCAACTTGAATACAATTTGATCTTAAGCGATTGCAATTGCGATTTTTGTTCAAATTGCATGATAAATGTTTGCTACAAGTCGTGTGACAACACTTTATATCAAAATAAAAGATTTAAAATTTTTCGAAAATTTGACGACCCCCGACCTGTAAATTTTTGTTATTTTTCACCCAAACTCAACTTGAATACAATTTGATCTTAAGCGATTGCAATTGCGATTTTTGTTCAAATTGCATGATAAATGTTTGCTACAAGTCGTGTGACAACACTTTATATCAAAATAAAAGATTTAAAATTTTTCGAAAATTTGACGACCCCCGACCTGTAAATTTTTGTGATATTTCACCCAAACTCAACTTGAATACAATTTGATCTTAAGCGATTGCAATTGCGATTTTTGTTCAAATTGCATGATAAATGTTTGCTACAAGTCGTGTGACAACACTTTATATCAAAATAAAAGATTTAAAATTTTTCGAAAATTTGACGACCCCCGACCTGTAAATTTTTGTGATATTTCACCCAAACTCAACTTGAATACAATTTTATCTTAAGCGATTGCAATTGCGATTTTTGTTCAAATTGCATGATAAATGTTTGCTACAAGTCGTGTGACAACACTTTATATCAAAATAAAAGATTTAAAATTTTTCGAAAATTTGACGACCCCCGACCTGTAAATTTTTGTGATATTTCACCCAAACTCAACTTGAATACAATTTGATCTTAAGCGATTGCAATTGCGATTTTTGTTCAAATTGCATGATAAATGTTTGCTACAAGTCGTTTGACAACACTTTATATCAAAATAAAAGATTTAAAATTTTTCGAAAATTTGACGACCCCCGACCTGTAAATTTTTGTGATATTTCACCCAAACTCAACTTGAATACAATTTGATCTTAAGCGATTGCAATTGCGATTTTTGTTCAAATTGCATGATAAATGTTTGCTACAAGTCGTGTGACAACACTTTATATCAAAATAAAAGATTTAAAATTTTTCGAAAATTTGACGACCCCCGACCTGTAAATTTTTGTGATATTTCACCCAAACTCAACTTGAATACAATTTTATCTTAAGCGATTGCAATTGCGATTTTTGTTCAAATTGCATGATAAATGTTTGCTACAAGTCGTGTGACAACACTTTATATCAAAATAAAAGATTTAAAATTTTTCGAAAATTTGACGACCCCCGACCTGTAAATTTTTGTGATATTTCACCCAAACTCAACTTGAATACAATTTGATCTTAAGCGATTGCAATTGCGATTTTTGTTCAAATTGCATGATAAATGTTTGCTACAAGTCGTTTGACAACACTTTATATCAAAATAAAAGATTTAAAATTTTTCGAAAATTTGACGACCCCCGACCTGTAAATTTTTGTTATTTTTCACCCAAACTCAACTTGAATACAATTTGATCTTAAGCGATTGCAATTGCGATTTTTGTTCAAATTGCATGATAAATGTTTGCTACAAGTCGTTTGACAACACTTTATATCAAAATAAAAGATTTAAAATTTTTCGAAAATTTGACGACCCCCGACCTGTAAATTTTTGTGATATTTCACCCAAACTCAACTTGAATACAATTTGATCTTAAGCGATTGCAATTGCGATTTTTGTTCAAATTGCATGATAAATGTTTGCTACAAGTCGTGTGACAACACTTTATATCAAAATAAAAGATTTAAAATTTTTCGAAAATTTGACGACCCCCGACCTGTAAATTTTTGTGATATTTCACCCAAACTCAACTTGAATACAATTTTATCTTAAGCGATTGCAATTGCGATTTTTGTTCAAATTGCATGATAAATGTTTGCTACAAGTCGTGTGACAACACTTTATATCAAAATAAAATATTTAAAATTTTTCGAAAATTTGACGACCCCCGACCTGTAAATTTTTGTTATTTTTCACCCAAACTCAACTTGAATACAATTTGATCTTAAGCGATTGCAATTGCGATTTTTGTTCAAATTACATGATAAATGTTTGCTACAAGTCGTTTGACAACACTTTATATCAAAATAAAATATTTAAAATTTTTCGAAAATTTGACGACCCCCGACCTGTAAATTTTTGTTTTTTTTCACCCAAACTCAACTTGAATACAATTTGATCTTAAGCGATTGCAATTGCGATTTTTGTTCAAATTGCATGATAAATGTTTGCTACAAGTCGTGTGACAACACTTTATATCAAAATAAAAGATTTAAAATTTTTCGAAAATTTGACGACCCCCGACCTGTAAATTTTTGTGATATTTCACCCAAACTCAACTTGAATACAATTTGATCTTAAGCGATTGCAATTGCGATTTTTGTTCAAATTGCATGATAAATGATTGCTACAAGTCGTGTGACAACACTTTATATCAAAATAAAAGATTTAAAATTTTTCGAAAATTTGACGACCCCCGACCTGTAAATTTTTGTTATTTTTCACCCAAACTCAACTTGAATACAATTTTATCTTAAGCGATTGCAATTGCGATTTTTGTTCAAATTGCATGATAAATGTTTGCTACAAGTCGTGTGACAACACTTTATATCAAAATAAAAGATTTAAAATTTTTCGAAAATTTGACGACCCCCGACCTGTAAATTTTTGTGATATTTCACCCAAACTCAACTTGAATACAATTTTATCTTAAGCGATTGCAATTGCGATTTTTGTTCAAATTGCATGATAAATGTTTGCTACAAGTCGTGTGACAACACTTTATATCAAAATAAAAGATTTAAAATTTTTCGAAAATTTGACGACCCCCGACCTGTAAATTTTTGTTATTTTTCACCCAAACTCAACTTGAATACAATTTGATCTTAAGCGATTGCAATTGCGATTTTTGTTCAAATTACATGATAAATGTTTGCTACAAGTCGTGTGACAACACTTTATATCAAAATAAAAGATTTAAAATTTTTCGAAAATTTGACGACCCCCGACCTGTAAATTTTTGTTATTTTTCACCCAAACTCAACTTGAATACAATTTGATCTTAAGCGATTGCAATTGCGATTTTTGTTCAAATTGCATGATAAATGTTTGCTACAAGTCGTGTGACAACACTTTATATCAAAATAAAAGATTTAAAATTTTTCGAAAATTTGACGACCCCCGACCTGTAAATTTTTGTGATATTTTACCCAAACTCAACTTGAATACAATTTGATCTTAAGCGATTGCAATTGCGATTTTTGTTCAAATTGCATGATAAATGTTTGCTACAAGTCGTGTGACAACACTTTATATCAAAATAAAAGATTTAAAATTTTTCGAAAATTTGACGACCCCCGACCTGTAAATTTTTGTGATATTTCACCCAAACTCAACTTGAATACAATTTTATCTTAAGCGATTGCAATTGCGATTTTTGTTCAAATTGCATGATAAATGTTTGCTACAAGTCGTGTGACAACACTTTATATCAAAATAAAAGATTTAAAATTTTTCGAAAATTTGACGACCCCCGACCTGTAAATTTTTGTTATTTTTCACCCAAACTCAACTTGAATACAATTTGATCTTAAGCGATTGCAATTGCGATTTTTGTTCAAATTACATGATAAATGTTTGCTACAAGTCGTGTGACAACACTTTATATCAAAATAAAAGATTTAAAATTTTTCGAAAATTTGACGACCCCCGACCTGTAAATTTTTGTTATTTTTCACCCAAACTCAACTTGAATACAATTTGATCTTAAGCGATTGCAATTGCGATTTTTGTTCAAATTGCATGATAAATGTTTGCTACAAGTCGTGTGACAACACTTTATATCAAAATAAAAGATTTAAAATTTTTCGAAAATTTGACGACCCCCGACCTGTAAATTTTTGTGATATTTTACCCAAACTCAACTTGAATACAATTTGATCTTAAGCGATTGCAATTGCGATTTTTGTTCAAATTGCATGATAAATGTTTGCTACAAGTCGTGTGACAACACTTTATATCAAAATAAAAGATTTAAAATTTTTCGAAAATTTGACGACCCCCGACCTGTAAATTTTTGTGATATTTTACCCAAACTCAACTTGAATACAATTTGATCTTAAGCGATTGCAATTGCGATTTTTGTTCAAATTACATGATAAATGTTTGCTACAAGTCGTGTGACAACACTTTATATCAAAATAAAAGATTTAAAATTTTTCGAAAATTTGACGACCCCCGACCTGTAAATTTTTGTTATTTTTCACCCAAACTCAACTTGAATACAATTTGATCTTAAGCGATTGCAATTGCGATTTTTGTTCAAATTGCATGATAAATGTTTGCTACAAGTCGTGTGACAACACTTTATATCAAAATAAAAGATTTAAAATTTTTCGAAAATTTGACGACCCCCGACCTGTAAATATTTGTGATATTTCACCCAAACTCAACTTGAATACAATTTGATCTTAAGCGATTGCAATTGCGATTTTTGTTCAAATTGCATGATAAATGTTTGCTACAAGTCGTGTGACAACACTTTATATCAAAATAAAAGATTTAAAATTTTTCGAAAATTTGACGACCCCCGACCTGTAAATTTTTGTGATATTTCACCCAAACTCAACTTTAATACAATTTGATCTTAAGCGATTGCAATTGCGATTTTTGTTCAAATTGCATGATAAATGTTTGCTACAAGTCGTGTGACAACACTTTATATCAAAATAAAAGATTTAAAATTTTTCGAAAATTTGACGACCCCCGACCTGTAAATTTTTGTGATATTTTACCCAAACTCAACTTGAATACAATTTGATCTTAAGCGATTGCAATTGCGATTTTTGTTCAAATTGCATGATAAATGTTTGCTACAAGTCGTGTGACAACACTTTATATCAAAATAAAAGATTTAAAATTTTTCGAAAATTTGACGACCCCCGACCTGTAAATTTTTGTGATATTTCAAG